>JAIPRM010012795.1:0-11870 GCA_025469315.1 Stegophylla sp. TES_Ste_2020 | reverse complement strand
AATGTTTTTTTTGGAAAAAATTACCCAAAATTTGACAAAAACGACTCGGAAACCATCATTTTTTGATCCGAATTTTATGAAAATTTAAACATAGATAGAAAATCTTATAAAAAAGATTTTGGCGCAAGAAAATTTAGAAAATGTGAAAAAAAATTTTGGACATTTTTCGAACATTTTTTTTTTCTTATATTAATAATTTCCTTCGTTCACAATCGTTTTACTGAATAAATGATTTATCGTTTCTTTAAAATTCAATACGCCCGTCATGAGAATACCACCCGTCGTGCGAAGTATGTCCGGCTTTTTATTTTTCTATAATGGAAATTTTATTTAGAACAACAAATTAGTTATAATATAAAAACACTATGTGAATAGAATAAAATGAATAACAAAAATGAGTAAGCCGAGATATCAGCATAATGCACTTTTTCAACATTAAAAATAACAGAAATATGCAGGGACACATAAATCTGAAATAGTATTTCCTTTTAAAGAAATCAATTTTACTCCTCTACTTATGTAATATGGAATTTTAGCTCTCCCCATACAAAATTTCTAGCTACGCCTCTGGCTCTCTCCTTGTGTTCGTCTCTGGACCAATTAAAAACCAATTAAAAACGTATAGAGGTATATTGGGATTAGACAATCGGAATGAAGTTGTAAAAATTAATGGTCGTCATGTACGTTTGGTATCTAATAAGTCATAAGCATCTTGATTTAAACATGCAATACCCACCATTATAATATCTTATTTGTATTTAAGCTGACTAGATTAAAAGAATTAAATAATAATTAATAGCTTGTTCTATAAGTAGATCTGAATTTAAAAGACAAGTTCCGTTTGATTTCTAAAAATAATAATTCTCGATTTCAACTTTAAATCGTCACCAGTATTGCATAAGGGATACATTTTAAGACTGGAATAGTAACTTTCTCGACAACCATTTTTATAAAATAAATTTTATAATAACTTTCAATGTTTTAAATTTCAAAGAAATCCAATATTATTGTTTTATTTTAATTACCTGTTATTTAATAATATCGGTTATTTTCATTATTTTGTTTGGTTTACAAGTAGGAAGGTATATAATTTAATCTGAAGTATTGTAAAACTGTATTAAATTATCGTACCTAATTAATTAGATTTGGATTAGCATTTTATTTATGTATCCACCTAACGAAAATTTATATGTGTCATATAGTTTACATTTGAATGTGTTAGAGTGAACATTCGCATAATTAAGAACATCACCTGATTCAATTTGTGAGATGTAAATGTAATTGATTACCTACCCAATTATATACACATACACACATACACACAGATAAAAAATAAAGTATATATATATATTAATATTACTCAGGTGATATTTGTGCCAGCCGTCTATTGTTTCATTTATTTTTCCAGATTAAAATTTGCAAAAGTATATTGGCAAACCCGGAATAAGCTGTAGTATGGATATCAGGTAACGTTTCTTTTAATTGGAATCATTTTAGCCAATATCTTTTTTTTATATTATGAAAATATTGTGCTAAGTATGTTTTAATGAGCGTGTGAATTATATATACAGGGTGTTCCAGTGCGATTTGACAAATGCAATAACTTTTGTTCCATTAATAATTTTTAATTCTTCATTTTTTAGAAATTATTACTAAAACGCTACAGTAATAACGTATATCTATATATATATATATTTTAGGACCCAAATTTTATATAACAGTTTTAGGAAAAATTAAAAATATTCATTTTGTGAGTTTGATTTAAAGAAAAATATTGGTGCTTAAATCTCTAATAAAGGTTAATCCTTTTATTTTTTACAATTTTTTTAATATTTTAATAATATTTTTAAACAAGTCATATAATATCACCAATCGGCGTCATAGCATTACCATTATTATGACATATTTGACAAAATTATTAAATTATTTGCAAACTTAAAAATAATTGTTGAAAATCAACAGATTAACCTCTATTAGAGATTTAAGCATCAATATTTTTCTAAAAATTAGGTTTACAAAATGGGTATTTTGAATTTTAAGTAAAAAATTTACTTAATTTAAAAATTTTTAAGTAAATAAATTCGAATTTGAAAATTTGGGACCTAAAAAAATAAAAATTATACTTTATTGCAGTAGCGCAATTCTGTAGTAATAATATTAAAAAAAAAAAAAAGTTAAAAATTATTAATAGAACAAAAGTTATTGCATTTGTTAAATCGTACACCCTGTATATACTATATATTAGCTGAATATAATATAATAAAAGCTTTACTTATATAGTTATACATTTCATTGTTCAAAATGATATTTTATCGAGAAAAAATTAACTGATTTTGATAGTTTATCCTAGATCACTTTTTACAAAGTCCTTTCCTGCCCATAAAAAATCGACTCAGCCTTTTCGAAGATTATCCCGAACAAACTCTCAAATTGAACTCATATAAATAATACTATGTGATAAAATATAATGTAATAATAAATGAGAAATAGGCAAAGCAGACCTTTGTTTTACCATAGTTACCAAATTCAACAAATTATTATCTTCACGTATAAAATATATTATTTATGTTTATTATGTTATACATTAAAAATAGTTTAAACAAATGTAACATACATACCTATTAGTTGATTTTTATCTGAAAATATTTATCGAATATTTACTACGCATGTCTAGTGATGATTATAATATATAAATCGTGATTCCAAATCCACCTGACCAGCAGTGCAGTCTAGTCTAATCATTTTATTCAATTGATAATTTTATATAGTAAATATTTATTTTGCAGACCCATTTTATTTTTAATATTAATTGTTGTGTTTTCGTCTATCAATTCAAATGGGTGGTGAAAGTTACGACAATGACCCCAAACTGAACATTTCGCCCGAAGAAAATTCCGTAAACCAAATTTGGTTTGACGATATTTCTGAAAAATCTTCGATACTTGGAAAACCAAAAAAAAAATATAGGTCAGTATGTTCTATGTTTCTCAATACAAATAAAAAATTGAGGACCAAACTCTTAATTTCACTCTAAAATAATTATCATAACATCTGACTATTATTATTCATTACACGAAAAAAAATTATCATTGTGTTTGATGACTCTAAATTAAAAATATTCTTAAAAACGAGCCAAAGCGTTATTGTTATACGACTTAATAAAGATGTTATTTTATTCATTATTTCAAACTATAATAATCTAG
This sequence comes from Stegophylla sp. TES_Ste_2020, assembly GCA_025469315.1. Taxonomy (NCBI): domain Eukaryota; kingdom Metazoa; phylum Arthropoda; class Insecta; order Hemiptera; family Aphididae; genus Stegophylla; species Stegophylla sp. TES_Ste_2020. The sequence goes on along the minus strand of JAIPRM010012795.1, from coordinate 8,667 downwards.
TATCAGTATTTATTATTTACTTTTAGAATACTTTTACTGTTAGAATTGTACTTATTTTACGAAAACAATCGTATTCGTTTGATAGGTTATTAATTATTATGTTCATGTTATGCTTTTAAATTTATTAATGATTCACTCTCGAGGGATTAAGTACTATTATAGGCTATAGTTAATTCAAAGATTTGGCGATCCTCTCGCAGAAAACCCTCGGAAGTCCGTTATTGATTGAGTGATGATTTACTATTTAATTATAAAATTACACATTTCTATTTTCAGTTTAATTGAATAATTAAATCTATTTACTTAGTGCATTAAGTATACTAATTATTAATTACTGTCTTCAATGTTTAACATAATCATTAAGTTAAACCAAAATAGCTACAAGCTAAATTTATTCTGTAGATAAAAATAATGAAGATATACGTTCCAATTTTAAAACTGTAATGAAATATAATAGACGTGGCTATAGGTTTAAATACTTTGAAACGGAGTATGTAAGTATTTACTATATATTGGCTTAATAATTTTTGTTTCTTGTGTTTCATTCTCACCTAAACTATCTATTTTATATAGATAACTGCCGAATATTGATTTATACGAGTAAATACGCACAATTTGTATAGGGACTAATTTATTTATTTATTTATTTCAAAATGTTGAAATTGTTTATCGATGGCATATGTTTTCCAGTGGTCTATTCTTTTTTCATGAATTTTTTCAATTCTTTTTTCTGATTAAAAATTTCAAAAACACAAAGAAATAGGTAATCAGAAAGAAATTATATCAATTAAACTCTTTATTTTTTGGGAATTATATGATTAATCATATCAAAATAGAACAATCAACATGAGAAAAATAACAACGAAAGTAGTATGATACAGTTAAATAATAAATAATTTTGTTTTATTTTTATTTTTAACCAGTTGATTATTGAATTAATATAATTTGGTTCGTGATACGATTGCCTATTGAGTAAACTTGGGTAAGGCCAAAATCTTCGGTATGTAAATTGGTGGGAGGGTAAAGTGTGACAAAATATTTTTGCCCCATCAAAATAAATTACACTCTAATTCATCACTAGTTTTTATAGTTAGAATTCGCAAGTTAATCAACTTTTACAAAAACTTAGTTTAAATTAAATTATTCTTAGAAAAAATTTATAAATTGAAGTTATTATATATATATATTTATGAATAAGAGAATGTCTTTTTTTTAATACCTAATTTATTTAAGTTAGATTGCATATTTTTAAGGAAATAATAGCAAAGTTAAAGTTTTAAATTAATTTTTGGCCTTAACCATCCATGTAAAAATATGTAATTATAATAATGATTTTTACGTTTAATCTTAGTTATTTTTTTGTCAAAATTAAGTGTGTAAAAATAAATAAGTAGATACACAGTAAGTTCACAAAGTTCACAAAATATTCTCAAAGAACTTTTTAGAAATAATTTCAATTTCAACAATATATCCAAGTTGAATAACTTCAGTGATGGAACAGAATTAATCAAATCATTTCTTAATAATTTATAAACTAACTGACATAGACAAATTTTGTTTTTTTTTCTGGGGAGGGGGGGGGCGTAAAAAAAAAATGTCTCGGTTTTCGGAAAATATAATCTGGTAACCCTAGTATAACACGCAAAATGAGAATACTTATTGTATTCTTGTTTTACATATTATATTGAGGTAGGCAAATAGGAATAAAATTGTGTAAAAAATAATCGGCTTTGTGCGTAGGCGGGTAGGTACCATTAATATCTCGACGTACTGAGATATGTAAAATTAGTGGTATAGTTTTGTAAACAAATAATTACCTACCTACCTAATTACCTAACGACAAGCATAATAATATTTTGAATTCAGATTCCGATCGGCAGCAGGTTGCGGTGTCCTAGTAGGACTGTTGACAGTGTCCATCGTGGCTTCGTATTTGGTCGTGTTTTCGCATTATGACGTCAGAGAAAATACATTCGACCCAGAATTTCCGTCGTCGAGTATACCGATGGGCTTGTACAGCAAGGTCGGCATCGTATCCAACGGTGGACCGTGTGCGGCGATCGGAGTGTAATAAACGCCATAATATTTCGCGTTAAATCGCATTGGAACATTAGACATTAGAACAGTAAACACGTGATAAATAGATCGAACACACTAGGCAAAGCGTGTCGATAAGCACCTGTTGCGTGGTGATCATGCGAGTACAGCATAATAATATAATAAAATATTAATACGTATTATATAATACGTAGTAATTTGTGAATTAATATAGTAAAAAGGCGATCGATCACGTGTTGTAGGTAGAGGTTTGCTTACTACAATAAGGCGTAGAGCCAATGTTTAGGTCACTATAGTAATATTATATAATAAATAATCATAACAACATATATGTATATAATAATATATTAAATACGCGTTTTTGGCAAGTAAATGAATGAGCTCTGAAATATCACGTGATTTAAGAATAACAAAATACGTGCTATAGTAATAGCACAAGTGGTGTTATGAATAAGTAGTATTGAGTATAATAAAACATGATGTATTTCAATATATTTAAAAATCTTAATACCTTTATTAATAATAATTAGTAGTGTCATATTTTTAACAAAATGCTACTTCTTCAAAATCTTTATTTTTCCATTTGGCTCTGTATGGTCACACACACCATGGACCCGTGGGGCGTTCAAATTGTTGATACAGTCCACTCTCAATAATTCGAACTTTCGAAACGTTCGGTAATTCGAAGTAAATGTTTGTTCCCATGAAAATCTCGCGATAATTCAAATAAAAACAATGCATTTAAGTACATTCGGTAATTCGAAATAAAAATTTAGGAAAATTATCCACCAACACGAGAAAATTCTAAGTTTCATCCGTTCAATTCAAAGTATATTTACCAAATGTATTTTTTATAATCTTATCGATAATTATTTACCATACAATAAATTTAAACAATTATTGTGTATAAATTTAACGTAATATTTTCAATAACTATAGAATTATTAAATGGTAATTCAGTACGAATTTTTTTTTACTCACTCGGTGCTTTAAACTACTTAGAAATTCGAATTCTTGGAAATTCGAAATTTTTCACAGGTCCCGCTAACTTTGAATTATCGAGAGTCGACTGTATTTTTAAATTTTTGTGATTATATTGTATCATATTATATTTATCACAGGTCATAATAAATAATTATATAATAATACACAAAAATTATCTTACTCAACATACCATTCATAGTCCATAGGCAAGTACATTAATACTGAATATATAAATATAAATAAACAATATTTTATTAAGTTTGTGTTTAAGTGCAAATAAAATAATTTAACAATTTTTTTTGGTTTCGAATAATCACGTTTATAGACTAGATGTTTATATAGGACAAACTATTGCCTTTTCTCAAATAAGTTTAGAATTTTTTATTTATTTTCCCAACGGTGTTTGTTTTTGGAGCTTATGACATATTTACAATATCATGTATTTATTTATTTTTAATAATTATATTGTTATAAAATATTTTCCAATTATCCGTTTTTGAATTAAAATTGTTCTACTCAGAAAGTAATTTTAAATACATTGATATAGGAAGGTGCTATCAAAAGGTGGAAATGCTGTCGATGCGGCTATAGCAACATTATTATGTGATGGTGTTCTGTGCCCAGAATTTATGGGTGTAGGTGGAGGATTTTTAATGAGTATTTATAACGCAACTACCAAAAAAGTAATGTCGATTAATGCACGCGAATCAGCTCCAGCAGCTGCTACGTCCACAATGTTTGCAAAAGACCCTAGAAAATCTGTTTACGGTACGTCATATAGTCTATCTAATTGCTAATTATTTGCCGAAAAAAATGATTTCTAGTTTGAATTAGTAAAATAATTTTCCGCGAAAAATGTCCCATCCCTTATCAGTAAATTCAATATTCCACCAAATTTGAAATGGGTAGAATCACTTTCCCGACAAAGTGATACATTTTCTTTTTACACATTTTTCTGCCAAATTAACAAACATTGATTGCATTAGAATTTATATAATAAATTTAATACAACTTCGAATATTTTAAATTATGTACCGTGGTATATAATAAAATACACAACAAATACAATTTATTAAAAAAGCCGATTATAGATATTCTGCATTCGTCGGATAAGATGTGATGAGCGAGTTGAATATAAAGAAACGAATAAACGTTGAACTTATTCAATAAAATGATTCTTAGCGGAGCTTCAGTATGACGTACAAGAATTATTATTGTCAATTATACATTGAGTATGTTTAACAATGCAATAACACAATTATTCAAATCAATTTAATTATTGTTTAACAATAATTCATAAAAATGATCAATTATGCCGTATTTTGAAATATTAAGTTCTTATTGTGAGTGAACAATTATTCTAATTCGATTAATCTAGGAGGGATGGCGATTGGAGTTCCAGGGGAATTGAAAGGTTATTCGAAAATATATGAATTATATGGTGGTGGAGTTTCATGGAAATCATTATTCGAGCCAACAATACAGTTATGTGAAGAAGGAATAGAGATCAGTAAACGTCTAGAGGGTAACTTGAAAAAAAGCGAAGAATTAATAAAAAATGACACAAATCTCAGGTATATAAGGCTATTATATTTTATATTGAAATATTTTTGTGCCATTATGTTAAAACTTGAAATACATTTTAAGAATACTTTGAAGTTGCTACTTTCAGTATTATTAGTTTTAAATTATTTTAGGTTCTGAACGAAGTGAAGAAGCTAGTGTTTTTACAATGATATTCATTTTTTTTTCTGAAAGCATTTTTTCGTATAGATCTACTTGTCCAAAAGTTTGGCTTAGCAAATTTTTGAAATTGGATTTGTCTCTAGATGGTACTTTAGAGAGGTCATTTTTTGAATTTCTCAATTCTTCATTTTTTTGGGAAAAATTATCCATAATTTGACAAAAAGTCTTGGAAACCATAATTTTTTGATTCACACTTTATTAAAATTTAAATATAGACACACAGTCATATGAGAAATAATTTAGCGCAAGAAAATTTTGAAAATGTGAAAATTTTTTTGGATATCTAACATCAACGCTAACACTTTATTTTCTAATTTATTTTTCTTCCACTTTCATTATTTATTAGATAAAATAAAAGTAAAGTAAAGTAAAGACAAGAAAGCCGGACAAATGTCGCACCACGGATATTCTTTGCTCTTCTGATAAGATACACTTGGTAAGTATATTGAAAATGACGTCTGTTATTGTTCTTTATATTATTAATTTCCTTCGTTTAAAATCGTATTATTGAAGAAATGATTTATCGTTTTTTTTTTTTAATTCTACAATCTGACCTGAGGAGCGAAGAATATTCGTGGTGAGAAGTATGTCCAGCTTTTTTAACTAATGAAACAATATAACATTTACTTTAATCAACAAAATATGTTTTGTAGCACTTTTACGTATGTCATGTTATTATTTAAAATAGTGTATTGAGTTTATTTTACTTTTTTATAGAGAATTATTCTATGACGAAAAAACTGGACGTCTTAAGAAAGCTGGAGAAATGTACAAGATACCAAAGTTAGCAGAAACAATGAAAATTATAGCGAAAGAAGGTGTAGGAGCAATATACAATGGATCGTTGACATCTAAATTTTTAGAAGATTTGAGAAAAATAAATAGTTCAATCACGAGAGAAGATTTAGCCAATTATAAGTGAGTAAAAATGATAACATTGATTTAGTTATTTCGTAAAATTATCTAATAATATTAAATTTGATGAGAAAATAGTTTTTACGAAAAATGCATTTATAAAATTGCGATCAAAATTAAAAGTCTGATTTCCAATATTACTTAAATCAACAGTTTTAATCAGTATTTCAAAACGATAACGACTTTCAGAATTGTTGGATTCAGTTTTTTTCTCGTACAATAAAAATTCCAATAAGAAAAACAAATTTTATTTTCTCAGTGTTGAAGTCGAAGAAACATTTTCTGTCAGCCTAAATAATGAATATAGAATACACGTGGGCCCTCCGCCTAGTTCTGGTGTAATTCTAGCTTATATTCTCCGTATATTGGACGGCATATTACCAGCACCAGATGCTGGTTTAGACGCACAAAGATTTGTGGAGGCTTTCAAATTTGGTTTTGGTGAAAGATCCCGTTTGGGCGATCATAAATTTGTTAACGTATCTGAAGTAAGTTTCATTGATCTAAAAAAATAACATACAAACTCTACAAACCAGTATTAATTTATCTTAAATTTTAGATTTATAACAAAATTAAGTCGGATATTTACATAAACAATGTACGTAGTAAAATTTCTGATAATTTCACCTCGTCAGATCCTAAATACTATGGAGCAGATTATGATATTTCACCGAATCGCGGAACTGCCAATATGGCCGTAACCGATTCACAAGGAAACACTGTTGTAGGTACCAGTACGATAAATACGTAGTAAGTATGACTATTAAAAAATGTGTTACGTTCGTTTACGGTTTAGAATTCACTTAGAACATTCATTTTTTCTATAGTTTTGGTAGTGGTGTTATGTCTCCTAGTACTGGCATCATTCTAAACAATCAAATGGATGATTTTTCTACACCCGGAGTCGTAAATTCCTACGGAATTCCCGCTTCGCCTGCCAATTTCATAGAACCAGGAAAAAGACCAATGTCTTCTATGTGCCCGACTATACTTACAGACAAAAATGGTGACTTTGTTCTCGGGGCGGGTGCAGCAGGAGGTTCGAAAATCACAATTACGACTGCATACGTAAGACTTTTTTTTTTTTTACTAAAATGTCAATAACTGTTTAGATTTAAAATTTATCTAATGATAAAAAAAAAAAAAATGTAGTTTAAGCAGAAAAAATCAATTATTCATTATATTAGATAAATATGAACTAGATATTTACATATTAAAAATATAAATAGACCACGAGTTCTTGGTAAAGATCAACCCTAAATGAAAGTGTAGTATTTATGGTTCGGCGATACAAATTGTAAGAGATCACGAATGAAGATTAGTTACCATCAATTTTACCGAATTTTAATTTTAAATTATTTAAAAAGTATTTATACCTACCTTCATTATTTTATATTTATTTAAAATTATCAAATAAATTAGTTTCTGGAAATTAATGACAAAACTATATTTTTGTTGATCAATACAAATTTTATAGTTAATTAAGTAAAAACCTTCTTTCAACTATTGTCAACATTTGAAAAAAAAAAAAATGGTCAAATAGGTCCAACCGTTTTCAAGTTATGGCTTCAGTAAAAAAATATTAATTCATTTTAGATTTTGAACGAAGTGAAGAAGCTAGTGTTTTTACAATGATGTTTCTCTTTTTAGATTCTCTACGAAGTGAAAAAGCTTATGTTTTTACAATAAAGTTTATTTATTTTTCTCTTTCTGGAAACACTTTTTCGTATAGAAATACTTGTCCAAAAGATCTCTATAGAATCCAAATCACACCCAAATAGTACTTAAAAGAGGTAATTTTTCCAATTTCTTAATATTTTTTTTAAAAATGCAAAAAAACTGAAAAAAAAATTGACAAAAAACGGCAAAATATGCAATTACCGCAATTTCCGTAAAATTGAAAATTACTTTTTGACATAACTTCTAAAATAATGTAGCTAAGAACTTGATATTTTCATTAACCACTAAAAATAGTTACAAGAACATTTCATAAATATTTGATCAATTTTGAGTTAAGTATAGCATTTTGACAATTTCAGAAATTTTTAATATTTTGTTAGTTTTTATGTGATAAAATTTTTGATTTTTGATATTAAGACTTGAAAATTTAATATGATTTCACTGACATATATGTCTAATTGACCTGAAAAAATCTCGAAAATTGTAAGACAAATTTTTTCTCTATATCCGTTTGAAGTTAGAATTTGGACGAAATTCGTTAGTTTTACTAAAATTACACACTTTGATGTACATAAAAAAAAAAATAAGCATCACCAATTTATTATTGTTATTGTGTATTAGTTGAAGCTTCGTTCAGAATAGTTTTATTGAAGAAATGATTGATCGTTTTTTTAATATTCAATACACTCATCAAGAGTATCCCACTTGACATGCGAAGAACACCCCGATGAGCGAAGTACACACCTATTTCTTCTTTTTTTCTGTATACACTTTTTCAATTTTTTTTTTTTGGAAAAAAGTACCTCTAAATTTGACAAAAAAGATTCGGAAACCATTATTTTTTGATCCGAACTTTATTAAAAGTCATTATAAAAAGGTTAAGAACCACTGCATTAACGTCTCCGCCACCGTTGCCACAGAATAATTTTATTTATTTATTGTGTGCCACTGCCGCGTGTTCGTGTTATACTGTATGGGTCGCGTACAAACATTAATAGGTCTGTGTGATAATCTAATCATTACACGTCGAGGAGACCGGTCGTCCAAATACACAAAAAAATACTAAAATTGCGCTTAAAAAAAAAGCCGGACATACTTCGCACGATGGGTGGGATTCTCTTGACGGGTGTATTTAATTTTAAATAAACGATAAATCATTTCTTCAATAAAACGATTCTGAACAAGGGAAGCTAATAATATAAAAAATAAATGAGAAAAAAAAATGTTAAGAAAATGTTGAACATTTTTTTTCACATTTTCAAAATTTTCTTGCGCCAAAATCAT
>JAIPRM010012794.1:0-11870 GCA_025469315.1 Stegophylla sp. TES_Ste_2020 | reverse complement strand
ATTCCCCCCCACCAAAAAAAAAAAAAAAAAAAACCTTGAAAATATCAGGTTTCATCCTAAAAAACATAGCCGCGGACCCCCTAACATCGACCCACGGACCCCTAGGGGTCCGCGGACCACCGATTGGGAACCACTGGTATAGACACACGTTAAGACCAATACGCAGTATAATAATATTATACGTGTATAAACGTACTCCCCCGGCATCCGTGTGTTTTATCGACACGCGATATATTACGTATTATATTATGTATATTGCAACACAATAAATGTATACGCATGCGCATTAAAGTAGGCCATAATTCTATCGAAATTTACATCACACACAACATGGTGCACCATCACCCAAAACAGCTGTGATCATCCATCGATAACGTACATACAACGCGCGTCCGATATTATACTTTTGTATACTACAAAAAAATACTGTAGTACAAGTGTGTTAGTTGTACTACACGAATACCCACTGCAAGCACAAAAGTACATCATAATATCATATTGTGCTATTTTTTACTACCGAGACACAGGAGTCGGTCAATGCGAATTTTTATGGGGAAATTTTTTTTAAAATTACGTCTTGATTCAATACAAAATTATAGGAGAGTCAAAGACATGGTAGCCAAGGGAAGGGGGTGGTAGAACACCCCCTCACATCAAACCCACGGTATTATTATAATCTTAGTCTTATTGCGTATTGTTATTGTCTTTGAGAGAAATGAAAGTGGCTATGATTTGCATTAAAAAGAAAAAAAAATTAAAACACTCAATCACTTTCCGAGCTCAAAACAAAACTAATTTTGAAAAAGGCATTTTGTTGGAAAGATGTTTACTTCCTGTAAAGTATGTTGAAAAGCTGATTTTAGATTTTGAGTGGAACAAAGAAACTAGTGTTTTACAATGTTGTTTTTATTGTTTTAATTTTCTGTGTTGACTTGTTTTACAGAAATACTTTTCCAAAAGTTTTTTACTAGGAACTTTTTGAAATAAAATTCTCTATAGATGATACTTTAAACAGGACATTTTTCAAAATTATCAAGTTTTTCAAAATACAGGAACATTGCGCAAAACTTAACAAACACTTTAATTTTTAACCTAAATGTTATGAAAATATAAGTATAGATAGAAATAGTATGATAATATAGGTAATAAAATATGAAGACTTTTTTAGATTGAAAAATATTTTTAACATGTGCAATTTTTTTCCTAATTTCTGTCCTCAGTTTTTTCTCTGTTCACAGTTTTTTTTGTTACATATATTTTGTATTTTATTTTATAAAACTGACAACATTGTTATAATGTATTAATTGAAGCTTCGTTCAGAATTGATTTATTTTTGAAACTTTTCTTTCACGCAAGTTAAAGTTTTCAATGCTAGTGACATTTTATATGAAATCGAGTTTTTAACCACTCTGTAGAAAAGTCATAGAGGATTTTTAACGTTTTTTAAACGCCCCCTACAACAAATCCTAGCTACTCGCCTGACGTGACGTACGCCTTTGATACCGCAACGTAGGTAGATTACTGATAGGCATAATACCTAACCGAATTGCACACGTAAAATATCACACGATGGTGTAACAAATAATTTTCTCAAGCACGCCGTACAAGTCAAATGTTTGGAGAAAACCAAATTTCAGTATTTATACGTATATAATACTTTAAATAGTCCATTGTGTCGTTATTTCCTAACTCGATTTGTTCGTAACACGTATTACAGACATTCAAGTGTAATTTACCTTTGTATAACAACAAACAGTACGGTTAAACTGTATAATATAAAAGGCGGCATCCTTGGTCTCTATTCGTGTTATCTCGTACGAGTGATCGAAACAATATCGTATACTACGTTTTACGAGAGAAAAAAAAAAAGGATGTCACTCACGTTTTTATGACTCCAAAAGTTCTATTGAATGCTGTACGTACCTGAAAAAAAAATACACATGAATTTTAGTGACGTTGTTATTGTATTATCAGAACAAGTATTATGGTGTCATTGGCGCGCGTTTCGGAAAACGAGAGGGAAAAAACCACTGATCTGTTATGTGAATTTTTAGTTTTATATATTATATATATACACACGCCGCACGCACACAATACCATAAACCGGCGGCGGCGGTGGATGAACATGAAAAGGCAGTGGGTAGAAACGCGGTTTGTGTACTACGGATCAAAGACCTCCCAAATGAGCATTATGTCATTTCATTGCTAAAAAAAAAAAAAACGTTTATATACATATAAAATATATTGTACCTAATTTGAATCACCCCCAATAAAATATTTATGATCAGACACTTCGGCGCGGGCAAACTGTATGACGTATTGTAACTACTATGCCTTTCTTCTTAAGCCCCCCCTTTTTTTTTTTTTATTTTTACACTTTACACAGTTTTCGTGTCATAGTGACCTAAACATTTGACATTTTATCGGTTTATTGTTGTTTATAGACAGTGTGTAAATTCAACTCGGCAGTGTATTCCGTAATTTTTATACACGGCTTAATTAAACAACACGAGCAAACACGCTATTAGTGTCGGGAAAAAAATTATAAATAATAAAAAAACGAAAAGCCCTAAACATTCAACTGGTTTTCTGACGTCTCGGAATTATAATTAAAAATACAGTATTTTTAATGCCCATTTAAGTTATTGTAACATAAATATTTCGTTAATTAAGATAAATGAAAATTATGGAAATCCTATTATCTCCTCTGTGAATTATAAATTATAATTTTTTTTTTTTTTTAACGTACAATTCTATTTGTACATAAATATATATTTGATGTATGATGAACATTATTAAATAATTATATGCGTATTCGAGTGCATCACAAAAAAATAAGCTCGTTATTATTTATCCATACTACCTTGGTTAGTATAATACAGAGTTTATTTTTAATTATTAAAAATATAATAATAGAATACATGAATATAATTAAATTGTATTCATGTATTTTGATTCTTAAGATGAGGAACAATACAAAAAAAATAAATAAAAAAAATACTATGGTGGTTTTAATAAAATATATATATAGGTACATATAAATAACATACGTATAAATAATAAAAACATAATTTAGACCCGGATATCTATATCATAATATGTTAATGGGCATAAGACGTCTTAATTTAAAATGAAGGCTTTCGACCATTTTTCTAACCCACGGAATACATTAATAATTATAAAACACCGGCCATTTTACTGGGGACATATTATAATGGTTATTATAACACTGAAATCCCTAAAATACTAAAATATTCAAATGAGCTAAGCCTGTGTGCTAAACGTGTAAATCGATACGCATTTTTTGAGAGATCAAACATAATTGAAGAAATTACTAACACATGGTGGTATAATATTAATCATGCGTGTCACATTGTCAATTCAATGCGTAATAATTTATTGTCACGATGTGTAGGCTGTACACATCATTCTACTAGATGTATAATGACTTTGTCATAGTATTTAATAATTAATATTTAATGTAATTAAACGTACTTGGAATCCGAATTGTATAGAAAAGTTCTAGATGTGATCGTAAAACGTACACGATTACGTATTGAATAGCACCCCACTGAAATATGCCATCGTTTGGAGCTCTCTAAAGGCATCGCGTTTTTTTTTTTTTTTTTTTTTTTGTGTAAATTCGTTTCGAAAACAATTCTCGGGCGGATAACGAAATACAATTACGACGCGGAACCAGAGGTGAAGCGCAGACGACGAGGGCATAAATTGTTTTCCGGTCGGAAACACCGCACATTATTAGACATTAAGGGTGGACAGGTCACATAAAAACAGGTAATTTCGATTCGAGACCACGGAAGAGACGAGTAGTCCCCACGGGTGGTTGTGTGCGGCACCGTACGATTTTACGGCATTTCGATGAAAAAGAAACCGAACGAAATCCCATTACGTGACGCGATACCCGAATAGCCGTGTGTACAATAATATTATATTCCCTGCAGTAATCATATAATTTTACCAACTGCTGTAAAGTACTGACTGTTGCGTTTTTTTTTTTTTTCAAGTCGAGATTTAATGCAATATCGTTTATTATATGCATAGCTATGAGAATTAATTCGTATAATTTTGAAATAAAAAAACCGGACATACTTCGAGTACGACGAGTATTCTTCGCATCTCGGGTGTGAAGCTCTTGGTGGGTGTGTTAAATTTAAAAAAAACGATAAATCATTTCTTCAATAAGACGATTCTGAACGAAAAAAGTTAATAATATAAAGAACAATAATTAATCGTCATTTTCAACACACTCACCAAAAGTATCCGACCCGAAGAGCGAAGAATATCCGTGATGCGAAATATGTCCGGATTTCTTATCTATACTCTACTTTACTTTACTTTTTTTATCTAATATATAAAGGAAAAAAAATAAATGAGAAAAAAAAAATGTTAGAAAAATGTTCAACATTTTTTTTTTCACATTTTCAAAATTTTCTTGTGTCAAAATCTTTCTTGAATTATTTTCTATCTATGTTTAAATTTTGGTTTCCCAGTCGTTTTTGTCAAATTTTGGGTAATTTTTTCCAAAAAAAAAAAATTGAAGAATTGAGAAATTCAAAAAATGGCCTCTTTAAGGTATCAACTTGAAGCAAATCCGGTTTCAAAAAGTTACGCGCTCGTTAATATTCCGTCGATGATGACTGGGGATTAACATCGAGATCTATGTATAATCGTACACACGCGCCAGAGGATCGCCTAATATAACAACGCGGGTAATATTTATATTATTTTTTGTAATATTATACGTAGGTTTTTAATTCAGAAATAAAATAATGTAGGGATGTACTTGGCATGTAGAGCGCCCGCGGGGAGAGGGATGGCCGTGTCGTCGAGTCCCGTAGCGTTTATCGCGGCGAATTCGATTACGACGATTGTTTGATATTTGGTCGTTTGTTTTTTTTGTTTTTTTTTTTAATTTAGAGTGTACCAATGGGGTGGATTTAAAACGAGGAAAAAATGAAAGTTTGTATTTTCATTCGGTTTCAGTTGACAATATTGAATATATCGTCAACTCGGTTAATCGTTGTTTTAATGGTAATACAGAGAACGAAAAAAGGTTTTCTGTTCTCGGCTACTGTTCGTAAAAAACACAGTTAAATAATATTCACGCGTATCGTGCATAGATGACACAACCTAACACAATAGACTAGATTTTTATGAAAATAAAACGTTCAAATTAGTGAAGAATGTACCAAAAAGAAAAAGAAATAAATTAATGCAATGGATACCATTTTGTATATTTTATATTTTATTCAAATAAATACACAACAAAGGACATAAATGATTACAGTTCAATGATTATTATTCAAATTTTTATTTTAAATTAGTTTTTAATGTATGTCGTACGCAAAATGACCAACAAGATAAATATCAAATAACAATAATGTTTATCGTTGCATGATAATATATTATGTGACTTATTAAAATAATTTCATAAATAAGACCTATGAAAAGTAGTCATGATATTAAAATTTAAAAATTAAAAAAAAATTATAATAATAGCTTCTATATAAATAAGTAATTTGAAAAGAAATTATGGCTATAATAAAAACAATTAATATTGATCAAAATTCAAAAAAATCATCACTACGCTCAGAATTTAAAATAGGAAACAAGAAAAACACAAATTTATCACAATAAGGTAAATAAAAACAAAACTTTTTGTACAAATTAAACACAGTTTAGACACAAACTTAAAAATAATTTTTGATTTGAATAATTTTTGTAAAAATTTTAACTTTTCAGATTAAAATAAAATAAATTAATATTAATTACTTCCAGATAAAACACTACAAAATAACATGAAATATAAAAGAAGAACAAAATAATAAATTGATGATTAATTGCTAATTAAAAAGAAGAATTTTTCCTTACAGTCAACTGTTATCAGGAAATGTAACATTATTTTGCATATATTTGAACAAAATATCAGTGTAGTTCTATAGTTTATACTAATCCGGTTAGGTTAGTAAAACAGTCGACTAACTAAACTTGCTAATCAGCATTTTATCATATAATTCGTATTAAATTCAATTTTTTACATGTTAATAATTTTGATAATGTTCTAACATATAGTTATAATATTTTATTTTATAATATTTTTTTTTTAAATAACCACTAGATAAATAACTAATAAAAATCAAACTGTACCTAATGATAATAGTCAAATAGTCTAACTAATATCAACTAGATTCAATTCATTTTTTCGAATAAATACATTTTTCAAAAATGTAGTTAAATTTTTCATAATTGCAATAACAATGGTAATATATTAAAACACGTATGTACTCTAATATTCAAACGAAAAAACGAAAAAATAAATATAAATCCCTTTATAGTATATAATTATCAAAGTTAACTGTACAAAAATGTAAAATATTTATCGTGTAAAGCTGATAGCCACCGTTATGATTAGTAAAAAAAAAATAAAAACAAAAATAGTTTGGAACCCAAAACAAGTAGAGAAAATCGTTTTGTATTTTTTACGCAGTCCCAGTCGACGACGATCAATGTTATTTTTTTTTTTTTTTTTTATGATGAAATCAGTAGAATAATACGAAAATAATACAGATTGTTGGCAAAAGCGTGTACCCATAGTATATATATATATATATTGCTGTGTAAGATTTATGGTGTTTCTCATCAATAAAGATTTACCGTCGTCGTCGTTCCGTAGGACCCAATTATCTTCGCACGGACTACACCGCCATCGAGGTCCGTTTTATCATCGCGATCTAAACGCCTTTTGTCTACCAGAATAATATAATATGAAAGGTAAAGACACAAACGGTTTTAAGTGTACGAACGGGGCCGACAGGGCGCCGCCGGTGCAGGGTGGTTGTAATTTCGTCGCGAGAACACGCGCGCGCGGCAATCGATTTCTAAAGACAAGTGGAATCCAGGTGAAGAACTCGGAGCAGCAAAAAAAAAAAAAAAAAAAAAAAATACAAGCCGGGTGTAAAAAAACTACGGGGGTCAACACCGAAAAGACAAATCGGTCCGGGAGCTGGCAGCAAAAAAAAAAAACCAACGAGATTAGATTTATGATTTAAGACCGTTAATGACGTTTTGCCAGTTCTGGGTATTTATTTTTATTTTATCGTGCCGTAGAGCGAAATATAAAAACAACATTTTCGACCGTTCCAGAATTAATAATGAAAAAACACGCGCACGTGATGTGTACACCAGATAAACACGTGTCTATATAAAATAAATAGCGACCCTATATACAAATATATCATACACACACGTATAATATAATATTATTAATTATATTATGTAGCCATATTTGCGTGCAGAAAACCCAAAGATTTGTAATCCTAAGCACCGCGGCACATAGACTCTGTTATAATATACAACTTAGAACTAGCCAAAAAAAAAATCGCAATCAGATGCCCCCGGAGTGTCTGTTTATTTACTTTACGTATACTGTTCGAACCGTTCATAAATAATACTCCGACATCCGATGACGTCTATAGCAAGAATTTTCGCTGTTTATTATTATTATTTTTTTTTTATTTTATTCGCAAGATCTTTTGTTCTCCAGCACATAGATCTCACCACTATGCGAGGAAAAGGAATACGAGAGAGAGAGAGAGGAAAAAATAAAGCACAAATACTCTCCGAGTAACCCGATAACTGTGGCTGTGACTACAATACAGTTGTAAATCTCTGTATGATAAATATACTCCTCTTCGTCGGTAAACCTATGTACTGTAATAATAAAAATAATACATGACCTCACTAGAAGATGCTCTTGTACACGTTTAAGTGTATATATATGTATATAAATAAAATATGTACATAAAAAAAATTGTTTTGTTCAAAAGAATAGCACTCGGTGATATATCCACCATGCTGATCGAACGATATTGACCAAAACGGAAACCGCGAGAAAATAAAGTATAAAAATCGTTTTGAAATGCGATCAACATCTAGATCTATCTACCAAACTCGATCTGAAAATGCATTTAAAGCGTGAGCGATTATTTTCTACGGTCTAGAGCAGCCATACTCAACCATTTTTTTTTTTACTTGGGCCACATTCAAAAATTTATTCCTAATGCGGACCACAAGTTGAAACAAAGATGTAAGGTCAAGAGAGGGGGTGAATTAAGGAATACTTAAAATTAGAAATACATTAATTATAATAAATAATAGGAATTATATTTTACAATTATGATAGTAAAATGTTTTATTAAATGGGGCTTTTGTTTTTCAAACATATTTTTACTATTTTAGTGAAATCAGATTTTCAGTTACTCTATGATCAATATGTCATCAAGGTGAGAATTTTAGTAATACGATTTCTATATAAACTTTTTGCACATTTCACTTTTGAATATGAGTAAAATATTCGCAAATATAATGTTTTCAGATTGGTTATTCGAAATATCACTTAAGATTAAATTGTTCTTGTATTAGCGTGCAGCACATGGCTAGTAATCTCAAATATAATCAAAAAATATTTTTCTTATAATATCTATGAAATTTTGTTCTTTTTATTCATAATTGGAGAAATGTTTTAGGGCCACACAAAAAAGCTTGGTGGGCCACATGTGGCCCGCGGGCCGCACGTTGACACTCATACTGGCTAGTCTAGAGGAAAAATGGCACGGTTAACAATTATTATTATTATAAAACGCACCGTGTCATAAATATAAATTAGCCGAGGTCATAAACGTACCCCAGTGTATATAGTTTACAACACGACTATATTATTGTACTTATTACGACGACAGTGCAGAAACAAACACATTACTACTACTATTTGCTATTCGGCTTGTAACTATTAAAAAGTGACGAATTCTGCATGTCTATATAATTTTCTTGACGACATACACGGCGAAATAAATTACGCGTCGACAGTTAAATGTTTAATTCATCAGCTTTCGTAATGTAATTTTAACTTTCCCCTTGTACTTTTCCATAAGCGGATATTTAACGAGAACAACGTATTTTTATGAGACGCGCAGTACCTATGTATAATACAAATGTGTATTATTAGAATATAATGTCTAATGAACTAAAAAGTATTCGCACCATCATTCACCACACTCATTCAAGTCCGCCGTTGCCCGTTGTTGTACGCCCGTTTTGCACAACATCTATGAAAATCCATTAAATAAATAGGTAACAATAACACGGACAAGAGAACAATCCTCGAGAATAATATTTTCGCTGCACATTTCACGAACACAACAATCCGTAAACCAAACGGTCTAAAATGCATCGGTTCACGAATGGGTTTCTTTTTTTTTTTCAACAGGCAATGTCATTTCATTGGGTATATCGGGACCGTAAAAAAACGTCTGCCGTCTAATTGGCCGTTTTTATGGCCATTTCATTACGACTGACACTTGGCTCGTTCATTAGCAATAAAGCTCCACGGTTAAAATATAATATTTCCCGGTACACCGGCAGAAGAAGGGAAATCACGAAACCCATAACGGACCCAATCACGAGCACTGTGCAAAGCCCTCATCAGACGTGTACCTGGGAGGGAGTCATAAACATAAGAATTTCAATTGGTAAGTCCCCCCCACCCTCTCACCAGTATGTGGTGTGTCAGTAGGGTACATAATGTACATAAAAAAAAAGACCTCCCGCTGTTTCGAATTCAACAGAAATATATTAACGGTATCTCGTGCTAACTCGGTAACCATCGAGTTCATAATTTAAATTCATAAATCGGTAAAATAAACAAATCTTCATAGACATTTTTATTAGGTTTACACATACATAACAAACATTACACTAACCAAAAATGAAAACAGGTCAAAATATATCAAATCGTTCAAAACATTATTTGAATACCTATAATATAGTATATTGTATAAGCTTCTAATAAATACATACCTGATCGCACACTGCAGTATACAAAGGCAATACTAATTTGTGTTAAACCAACGGGGTTCTTTTATTAACATTTTTTTATCACGAATAACAGCAAAATATATATAAATCATTTAGATGTTCATATTAACAGAGGGGAAAAAATAAACAGTAAAAATGAATCTTCACATAAACGTAGTGGATTCAAAATACAATTCATACATATTCGTATTCATTGTTCCTATACATAACTATTATAAGCCTTATTTCATTAAATTCACTTTAACCATTACATAATTCGTTACTACATTTTGTATTTAAATTAGTGTGATTAATAAATTAATTTTGATTAAAACTAGAACACGAGTTCATTTTAAGTATATAAGTTAGAAAATCGTTAAACCCTATTAAAGTACCAATTATTACTCAGGGTGTCTCAAAAAAAGTTTATATTTAATGTATTAATATAAAAGAAAATTTGACGTTTATCGATAAAAATCTTTATTAATTATTAAAATACTCATTTTAAGAACACCCTGTATTTTTGATCAACAGACATGAATAATCGAGAAAAATGTTGATTCTCATATTATTTCCTATCAATACACTAACAAAAAATATTACAAGACAATGAAATACGAGTAAATATGTTTAATGAACATCAAAAACCGATGTAGTAATTATTTCAGATCAGTAAATACGAAAGAAACATGATACACAATATCAATATGATTCATTAAAAATAAATATTGCGCAAAATACTAAAATAACTGGAATATAGAAACCCAATGACGTACTACACTGAGATGCCTTAATAAGATCCTCTTTGGTGTATATACCACATCGTGCACGTCGTTTTCGTATATTTGTCTAATTATCGGACAAATAATTACACCAATAGAGATTAAAATATAAATTAAATTAAAATATAAAAACACAATATATATTCAGTTAGGTACATTGAACATACATTTATAAAACACGATATGCATTACAATGCATTTCAAAATATTTTTATGAAAACAAATTACAAATTTTTGTACCTAACACGAAAAAATACAATTGTATTAGATTAATATTGTAATCTATACAAAATAAATGTATTAATGAAAAAATTGTAAATTTAATTAACTCTCGAACAATGAAAATAAACTAATACTTCATAGTACATTATGCACACGTTTGGTTGTTTCGAACAAATCACGTGTAGTATTATCACTACGAAATATTATTTCAACGAATAATAATAATATTTTATTGGCTCTCTTCTCTCCTTATTATAACGCAAAACATATCTCTCGGTTTCACAATAATATGAAAATTATTTGATACGGGGTCAAAAAACCGAATAATAGCAAATCGATATCGGCAATAATATCTGAAAAACGTGTGAAAAATCACTACTGAAATTCACGAGTAAATATAATATATTATATTTTATTTAATCTTGAGAGAACACATTTCATTTTTGCCGTGTCAATGATTTTATACAATGATTTTTTTTTTTTTTTTTATACAAACAGTCAACTCGACAGTGATGATTCCACGAGGAGGCCCCGATGAAGAAAACCCGTAGACGGCTCAATCGTACTTAGTGATTATACGTCAAAACGGATCCGATTTCACAGCAGGACTCCCGCAAGTCCGAATTTAAGACTATTAGACACATGAATTAATGATGGTTTGTTGTTGACGTCTTTTTTTTTTATTCTACATTATTTAAATGATATTAATATTTGTCGGTTGCAGCCGTTTGTAAAGTATAAGGTTACCGTTCCTATCATTCCGGTTTCGTATGCAAGTTTCTCGCGATGCGACAGAAGATCCTAGACTAACTCAGAACATTGGAAAAATATATGCATATATTATATTATATTCATATTACTGCAAGTTTTATGTGCAACTAATGTATGAAAATATACGAGTACAACAGAATGAAGATCCGATCAGAATATACGAAGAACGCACAGAATTTGCAAAAAAAAAAAAAAAAGCCGGACATACTTCACACGACGGAT
>JAIPRM010012793.1:0-11870 GCA_025469315.1 Stegophylla sp. TES_Ste_2020 | reverse complement strand
GCTCATTAAATGATGTAACACTAGGAAAGATCTTGCACCATAACATTTCACCAAGTTACTAATGTAATCACTTTGTTCCTCAATTATTTCATAGAAAATGTGAATCAAACTGCATTTGAGGAAACATAAAGCTACCAATGAAATATTAAGGTTCTATAATTACATTTTTTTGTGATATATTGTATAATTAGTAAGTAATAATAGTTATTCAGTTATGTTTAATTCGATTTATTCAAATTTTCGCGGCACACCTACAACATTATCAAGGCACACTAGTGTGTCACGGCACACCCTTTGGGAAACACTGACCTGGACTCTATACATTTGGAATGTATAGAGGAATCTGGATGTAAATAATATCTTAACCATAGAAACCCGGACAATACAAATCTCTTTGACATTGAAAGGAGATAAGTACTATACAAGTAAATATTATAAATCTCATTAATGTTTCTTTTTACAATAAATTTAATTATTTATTGTTTAAAGTAAGTAAAAATCTAATGAAATGTATTTTTAATATTTATTATTAAATAAAAATATCCTATTATTATACCTACCTACTCAATTTTGAATAATTTAGTGTTTTTTAAATTCTGAGCGAAGTAAAGATGCTAGTGATTTTACAATAATGTACATAAATTTCTTTTGGATTCTGAACAAAGTGAAAAAGCTAGTATTTTTACAATGATGTCTATTTTTTTTCTGTATACACTTTTTTATGTGGATCTACTTGTTCAAAAGTCTAGATCAGCAACTTTTTGAAACCGGATTTGCCACCGGTTGGTACTTTAGAGGAAATTTTTTGAATTTCTCAATTCTTCAATTTCTTTCATTTTTTGATCCAAACTTTATAAATATTTAAAAATAGAGAGATAATAATATGAGAAACATTTTAGCACAAGAAAATGTTAAGATGTGAAAAAAATAAATATTTTTTCCTAACACTATTTTTTTTTCCTTTTCTTTATTTATTAGACAATAAAAGTAAAGTATAGTATAGACAAGAAAGACGGACATGCTTTGCACTACAGATATTCTTCGCTCTTCGAGCCAGATACTCTTAGTGAGTGTGTTGAAAACATTAACTATAATTATTTTTTATATTATTAACTTCCTTCGTTCAGAATTGTCTTATTGAAGGAATGATTTATCGCTCCTTTAAAAATGTACACACCGCCAAAAATATTTGACCTAAGGAATGATGAACACCCCAAGGTGCAAAGTACACACTATTTATTATTTTTTTTCCCCATATACACTTTTTTGTATAGAAGTACTTGTCCAAAAGTTTTGATTAGCAACTTTAGGTAACCGGATTTGCCTCTAGTTGGTACTTTAGACAGGTCACTTATCGAATTTCTCAATTCTTTAATTGTTTTATTTAATTTTTTTTTTTGAAAAACTACCCAAAATACATTATTTACAAAATATATTATTCCTTTACTGTATCAGTTATATCACAGGATATACTACTCATGACTTAGTAAATGAACAAAAAAATTATATTTCGTAATTTTTAGGTCTACAAAAAATAAAAAGTTCATCATTAGAATGAACATTTTATTCTAGTAAGGTGACGAATATAGATTAGAAGAGAAAAATACACATGTAACTGTACAGAAATAGTCAAAGTTCTTAAAAGCGATAGACCAAGTTGAGTTGATTATGAATGGTGGCCCACAAGACGGTTGGAATTGTTGGATTTATCAGTGCTAGGAGTAGAAAACAGCTTGGTTGTTGCAGAGATGAAGCCAAAGAAAAGAAAAATTGATTAATAATCAGTGTTGAGCAAAATAAGATCAATTTATCTAGAAAAATAATTTATTATCTTTATCTGATCTAGATGAATAAAAAAAAAAATTATTTGATGCATTATCTCAGATAAATAATTGTGTCATCTATACTAAATTAATTAATTCATTTTTTTAGATTCTGAGCAAAGCAAAGAATGTATTGGTTTTGCAAATCTGAGTTTTTTTTTCATATGTATGGAAGCACCATTTCAGGTAAAGATACTGGTCCATCATAATGGTTCGCTAAACTTCAATAGGTTCATAAAATTTTAATGTAGGGATATTAAGACCTGAAAATTTAATACAAACATATTCATGTGCAGTACCGATGGTACTAAAAATTTTTTTTAAAAGATCTGTACGTCAAGTTTGAAGTTGGCATTTTGACAGGATTCATTAATTTTATTTAAGATTACACACGCTTTAAAGCATATAAAAATAATTGGTGCGATCGATCTTTACAAAACTTTGTATATAGATAAGAGAATAACAGGTGAATATTTGGGTGAGAAATAATTTTTCAAGGATGAATAATTAAAAGTTTTACTAGGTTTTAATTGAAAAAAATCAGGAAAAGTACTGACAAATTTACTGGAAATACCAAAATAATTATCATGAAATCAATTTTAGTTATTTAGTAATTACTTCCAGAATAAAAAAGATAGAAACTTGAAACTTTCACAGACTACTAAAAATAGACACAACCCTCATAAAATTTTAAAAAATATTTGAATAATTTTCAAAGAAGCCCAGATATTAGAAAAAATTGAAAATTTCTCATTTTTTGTAAGTTTTATTTCATAAAATTTTAATGTATGGGGTTATTAAGAGCTGAAAATTTAATCCAAACATACTCAAATGAATAGCAAACAGAACTGAAAAAATTTCAAAAATCGTAAGTCAACTTTTTTTTTTACACAACCACTGAAATTTATCATTTTGACAGAATGTATTATTTTATACAAAATTACACACTTAAACGTTTATGAAAAATAATTGATTCTACTGATCTTTATGAAACTTGGTGCACAGACTTCTGTTCACTACTATTATAACTGTTTATACAATAGTATTTTTGTTTTGTAACTGAATTCTAAGTAGGGACGCGTTATAGTAGGAATTGCGTAAACTCCCAAGTTTTGGTCACTGTCTACTTTTCACTTGCTGCACAGACCATAAATAAAAGTGTGTACTTCGCTTCGATCATATTAAATTTTCAAGTCTTATTTTTTATATTTTTGTTACATAAGAACTAACAAAAAAGAGAAATTTTCAAAATTGCTGTACTAAACTCAAAATTGATCAAACCTTTTAGAAATTTTTATGAGATGTTCTCGTGACCATTTTTAGCAGTTGGTGAAAGTTTCAAGTCCCTAACCTGCATTATTTTGGAAGTTATGTTACAATTTTCAATTTTACGAAAACCATAAGCATATTTTGTTAGATTTTCCATGTTTTTGAAAAAAGTACAGAGAAATTTGAAAAATGACCCTCTAGAAAAAACATAATCATTTTAAAAACATAATAAGCTTCTTCACTTTGTTGAGAATCTATAATTTCTATGGATGAAAGTTAATTTCGAAAATTCCAGACAAAATTATTAAATCCCACTCTTTTCTACAGTATTAATTTCTGACATGTCCAGAAATTGTAACAACCATGAATTAATTTTATAATTAAGGCCAAAACAGCTGACAAGGAGAAAATGAATGCAGCACCACCATTGATCACATGTAATTGACATCAGTGAATGGTCGACATGCAGTAAACCGTCTTATTATGATTTTATTAAAGGGGCTATAGTACACATTTGAAATTTATTGGGGTCAGCCATTCACGGCTGTATTAACTATTGCTTCATAGTTGGTTTCATTGGCATGGTCGATACACATTTATTTATCTCCCATTTTGACATGAAAATACAGACAGTCGTGTCAAATTTGATAGCGGTCATTATGATAACACTGCATAACATTTGAATAAGATATAAACCAAATTTAATCTGGTCAAGTAACAATTAAATTAATATGTAACCACGTTTTTGATCTAAGTAAATATGCTAACCGTAGTTCTACTAACCAATCACTATCATTAAACCTGGATATATAATATTTCTCAAAATTAACTAATTTTTAAATTAAATTAGTTGAACAAAAACTAAAAATACGTACCACTTGAACAGGTAATTCAAAATGAAAACAAGAGGATTTTTTTTTGTTTATTAGGTGTTATTTATTTGTTGATGTTTTAAGACAAATATAAACACAACGTATAGGCGGCGGCTATAAATGCTTTCAGTTGGGCCAAATGGATTTTGTAGTCATAGATGCAGTAAATAAAATTATGATAAAAAAAATTATTCGTATAAGATACAAATTATAACTTCAAAGAATGATAAACTAAGTCCAAAAAAAAAATAATATTATCCAAAATGAATACAATTATTACTTAAAAATATTTTTAAATTATGTTATCTCTATCAATCAGTTAAACATAACTAAAAACAAAATTTAAAAAATTGTTGAAAGTAAAAAATAAAAACAAGTTATGATATTGAGTAGCACAACACGATTTTTTCCTGCGAAATTCTTTACGATGAAAACAAGGTTGTAACAGCCACTTGGATAGTATTAGAAGTTGGGAAGGCATCTGACAACTATGCCAACTTCCGTTTGACCTAACTGAAGGACGTGTGTGCGCTACTGCTACGCCTATTCATTTCTTCTTCTGGGCTTTTTCTGCTGCCTTGGTTACTTTACCCGCAGTTGGATCTTTGAAGTTAACACTCTACAGAATTTTTTTTTTAAATTAATACTTATTGAAGTCAACAAAGAACATTATAAAGAATTTCTATAAATATATAGTAAAATTTACCTTAATGACACCGACAGCAACAGTTTGCCTCATGTCACGCACAGCAAAACGTCCCAAGGGAGGGAATTCTGAGAAAGCTTCTACACACAAAGGCTTGGATGGTACCAAGTTGATGATGGCAGCATCTCCAGACTTGATGGCTTTTGGGTTGGCTTCAGTGGTTTTACCAGTACGACGGTCACACTTTTCTTTGATCTCTGCGAATTTGCAAGCGATATGAGCTGTGTGGCAATCCAACACTGGAGTGTATCCATTGGAAATTTGACCAGGGTGGTTCAATACAATAACCTATAGAAAAAAAAAAATGGATTTAGAATGAATAATTTTGTTTAATAATGTATACTTTACCTGGGCAGTGAAGTCAGCAGCACCTTTGGGTGGGTTGTTCTTGGTGTCTCCAGCAACAAAACCACGTCTCAATTCCTTAACTGAAACGTTCTTTACGTTGAAACCAACATTGTCTCCGGGAACAGCTTCAGTCAAAGCTTCGTGGTGCATCTCCACGGACTTAACTTCAGTAGTGATGTTGGCAGGCGCGAAAACAACAACCATACCAGGTTTCAAAAGTCCAGTTTCAACACGACCGACTGGGACTGTTCCAATACCACCAATTTTGTACACATCCTAAATAAAATATAAAAATTAGTTTAGTTGAAAAAGTGAGAAACTTAAAATTCATACCTGAAGTGGGAGACGCAGAGCCTTGTCAGTAGGACGGCTAGGTGGCAGGATAGCATCTAAAGCTTCAATCAGGCATTTACCGTCAGCCTTTCCTTCTTTACGTTCGACAGACCATCCCTTGAACCATGGCATTTTTTCAGAAACTTCCAACATGTTGTCTCCATTCCATCCAGAAATGGGCACAAAAGCGACAGCAGCTGGATTGTAACCAATTTTCTTAATGTAACTGCTAACTTCCTTTTTGATTTCTTCAAAACGTGCCTACTCAAAACAATTTAGAAATTAAAATTTGATTACAAAATAGATAATTAAGAAACATACTTCACTGTATGGAGGTTCAGTGGAGTCCATCTTGTTAACACCAACAATCAATTGTTTCACACCAAGGGTAAAAGCAAGAAGAGCGTGTTCACGAGTTTGTCCATTCTTGGAAATACCAGCTTCGAATTCTCCTGTACCAGCAGCAACAATTAGTACAGCACAATCAGCTTGTGAGGTACCAGTAATCATGTTTTTAATGAAATCTCTATGTCCAGGTGCATCAATAATGGTGACATAGTATTTGGCAGTTTCAAACTTCCATAAGGCAATGTCAATGGTAATACCACGTTCACGTTCAGCCTTTAGTTTGTCCAAAACCCAAGCGTACTTGAAGGAACCTTTTCCCATCTAAATTACAAATACGTAATGTTGAAAACGCTCTATAAACAAATGTTTAGAATAAAAAAACTTACTTCTTGGGCTTCCTTCTCGAATTTTTCAATTGTACGCTTGTCGATACCACCACATTTGTAGATCAAGTGACCAGTTGTTGTTGATTTACCAGAATCTACGTGTCCAATGACGACAATGTTAATATGTACCTTTTCTTTACCCATGGTGAATCTGTAAAGAATTGGTATTACATATATTATAGATAGGGTAGTTAGAAGTTGCTTTTTATAAATCTTAGATCATTTAATTTCAGTTAAATGAAAATTAAAAAAATTTCTATCCAATATTAATGGGTATCTCTAATACTTTAAACGGAAAAAGACAATAAAGCAGTGACAGACTTGGCTCAAGTTATTAGAACACAATTATTGGAGTATTAGAGATAATATAATGGTACTATTTTTTATATTATAACTACATGTTGACAGAGAAAAAAATTCACAAGTTATATTTTGAAAATGAGAATGTTACCTAAACAATAAATAAAAAGTTACTGAAGTTTTAAAAAAATATAAAAATTTCAAAATAATAAAATAGGAATCTCATAAAAAAGTTTTTACCTAAAATTTAATATATCCAAAACACGTGTTTGTATCAATATTACGTGTAAATTATGGAATTTTCAAATCCCATAAAAAGATGGAAATGCAGAAGATCAAAATTATGAAGGTTAATGAACTGTAGCATGATGTTTAATATTGCGATCACCAAAATCGCATACAAAATGCATAATGCTCTCCTAACCAAGATCTCGAGACATGTGTCATTGAACAATGGTGCCAACCGATGACGGCCGGCGACCAAATTTAAGCGCATGATATCCACCCAACTTTTAATTTTAAAAAATAAATTTATATTCAAATCCATTCAAAATCAGAAATAGTTTGAAAACATTTTAAATACAGCACAGCTAGTGAACATTAGCCAATAAATTATACGGTTTGGATTACACGGTCTAGTTTCACAACTGCCACATACGCAAAATCGCCGAATTCACACGACGGCTTTCCGGCCGATTTTCACGGATTACTCGGAAATAAAGTCTACAGGAAAGAAATAGGCACGATCCAATTATTTTACCCGAGGCACAATAACGACCACCAAAGAATGAAAAAAATTATAAAACCGACGATCGGTACCCAGCGGTTTTTCGAGAACTGCAATTACAACGATCCATATGCAGACGAGGGTGAAAATGGACATGTATTATAATAAAAGTACCTACCGGCGTCGAATGTAATATAAATGTAGAGAACTATTGGTAAATAATAATGTAAAATATTATTGGAATACGCGTTAAGACGTGAAAACTACACGACATAAGACAACGAGACTAAACACCGGTATCGGCCATCGAATTATCACGATGTCATCGTCAATTATATTTTAAATGAAATGTAAAAATTTAAAATATAAATTTAATAAATCAATTTACTCACTTGGTTTGTAGACGAGGTACTATGGAAAATGCGGATGGAAACGGATAAAAATCCTGTATGCACTAAGAACACGACACGGGCGTTCGAAAAATGTTCAGTGGACGAGCGGCGCACACGACAAGATCACAGAGCGAACACGGAAAGAGAGCGATCAGACACCGCGCACCGAACTGGGGTGGTGGTCAGGCGAGAAACATGGCTGCCAGCAAGCCGATACCGGTATCGAGAAAATTAATTTCGTCTAAGAAAAATCGTTTAAAACCAAAATTTTTCCATTTTCGTCTCTACTAGTAATTTAGTTTTTTGAAAATGTTAAAATTTTTCCATTTTACCGCAAGTATGGACTTTTTTTCCTTCAGAGTCTCGTCTACGGATACTGGGTTCGAGATTAATTGACGACCGTACGCCGTGATTACCGGCACTGTCATCGCTGCCAACCCATCAGACACGTCGAATTCAATCATTCTGTAATCTGAATGACTTCACTTTTTCGAGATTTCGAACGTAGACACGACACGTCGATTCACACGAATACATAATATTATTACACAATCACACACACAAGTCGCAACAAGTCAACGACTAAAAGTCCATTGATCATAAATAATTAATTTATATTATTAACACCATAATTAAAGAATAAAAATACTATATATCCATTTTGTGCCCTTGGACATAAGTACAATAACAAAACAATGATAACACAGTTTTCAAACAATTTTGATGAACATCATGTTACATTTATACCGAATACTCGTAAAGATCAAATTATTCTTTAATATTAATCAAATGTATCAAACCGACAATTATCATTTTTATTTATTTATATATGACATATTGTACATTGGCTAACATTATAAAAATTAAATGGACATCAATAACCATGAATACTAAATAATAACTGAATCTAAATATGTAGAAATAAAATATTTATAAATTAGAGGCGAATTATCAAATTTTTGCGTCTTAAGTTCTTGATATTTCCCTCAAATTTCCATTAAGCTTAAAAAAAAAACAGAGATTTTAACCTATTACTATTGTTATTATTTAAAATCTTAGATAATAAAAAGAAAACAAATTAGTAATAATTATCAAACATGATTTTCTTCCTATGATAAACAAGGAAAAAATATGGTTTTTTTAAATTTAAAATTGTCTTTTATAATTATATAATTGTTGTACTCAACTCCAAAGAAAATTTTACTTAATGAAATATTGATTTTATTTAGTACTTATTAACCTATTTTTATGCTTATTTCATGTTCGAATAATAAAAACTCATATGTAGGCATACTTTAAAGAACCATTTAATATAATACCTAAACGTAAATATATTACTAATAGAAATAAATTAAATTAAATTATTAAGATAGTGAAGAACCTATATTATAAAAAATTTATCAAACTTGTTGACTCAGACATAAAAAAAAGTATGAAAATTTATCAGATATATCGTATACTAATAAACAAAATAAAACAATTTTGAACAAATAAATCAAGGAAGAAAGTGAAAAAATAATAAATAATTTAAAATTAGCAAACGAACTTTTTACCCAAAATTGGTTATGATATATCCAATAATATTAAATTTAATTGATTCTAGCATATTAATTTTAATGATCTCAACTAGAATTATTATATGTCCAACAGCATATTATTACAACCGATTGGATCAATAAAAATAATTAACTTCATAAGTGATTCTAAAATTTTTAATTATTTTTCAGAAAATTCAATTTTTAATTATATCTGATAAAGATAGCTAAATTAAATACTACATCAGTGCTTTTATCCATAATTTTTAATACCTCAATTATTACAATTATTACTAAAGGAGAATCCCAAAGTTATTTAAAGAATCTTTAATTATTCCGATTTTTAAAAAAAGTAATAAATATTAATACTTAAACCATAGAGACCTATCTCTCACTTCAAACCACAGTTTAAGATATATATACCTATATAGTATATATCTTAAACAGTTCAAACATTATCTAAAATATTTTAAAAATGTATTAAAAGAAGGTAATAAGTTTTTAGATAAACATAGTTTCTTTCATAATAAACAATTTGGGCTTTCTAAGCAACTTATCAACTAATAATGTTTCATATGAAACTACTCAATATATATTTTATTATTATATATATGATAATTTAGATAATGAGCAACATGTTTTGGGTATTTCCTTGATATAAAAAAAGCATTCGATTCATTTGACCACTATTGCAGAATAAGAGGTGTTTCATATAAATTATTTAAATCATATTTAAAAGGTAAAGTACAAAAAGTAAAAATAGATACCTTACTGTTACAGTAATAAAGAGGAAATTAATTTGTCTGTACCACACAAGACACTGTACTTAGACAAATATTTTTCATAATATACATTTATGGTGGTTTAATTAATCAATATTCTCCAGGATAAATAACTTGTTTTCCTGATGATATAGTAAAAAGTAAAATGTATGAATAATTTATATAAAATTTCTGTGGAAAGTTTTAGCATTGTTAAAAATTGGCTCGATAATAATTCGTTAAAGATCAACATGGGAAAAAACTAATAATATTCACTTAACCATAAAGAAATGTATACATATTAATTATCTCAAAATTGTCTCTCATTCTGTTAATTGTTTTAATAAAACTAATCCATTTCCAACGTGTAAGTGTAATGTATTAAATAGAATAAATTCTATAAAATACCTTGGAATTTATATTGATGAACATTTGAAGTGGGATATACACATTAATTATATAAATAATTTACCGAGACAATTTTTCTACATATTTATACCTCTGAAAAATATTTTAAATTTCGCTAATTCAATCTGTAGTTTTGTATGGAATTTCTTTTTGAGGAGGAACATATTCTTACTTTCAGAATCTTTGAAGTCACTATAAACTCATTTTTTTTTTTCTGTAATAATTTTGTATAATCAGTAATCACATATAATCAATAATGTATTTATTTTTCATTGTATTTATTTTCTTTTTTAATCATTGTGTGTTATTAACTTAAAATAATTAAAATATGCTCAAAATAAGTTCTCTCACTAGCACAGTGATATGCTTTTGAGATGATGTGTTTTTAACTATTATATACCTGTTATTTCTTTGTTTTGTGAATATTTAGCAGCAATAAACTCATTATTATTATTATTATTACTTTCCTTAATATTGCTACCCTACATGACTTCTCTTGAAGCTGAACCTAATTATGACCTTAGTACTTATGACCTTAGTGTCTATGTTAAATTATTTTTAGACATCTATGATGAGTATTTTTTACATGCCTATCAGAAATTATTTGTTAATTATACAATCTGTAGTCTATGCTACATACCTAGTATAAAATTTATGCAGTATTGAATTATTTAATGTAAATAGTAAAATTTTAGATTCTGATTGGAACGAAGGAGCTTATGATTTTATTATATTTTTAAAAAAGAATTTTCTGTATACACATTCCGACCATCAACCTTTTGAATCACAATATTTGCTTCTATATAGTATTTTTGAGAGGTTTTTTTCATTCATTTTTCGAAAATCACAATAGTTTTTTCGAAATTTTGGGAAAACTACCCAAAATTTGACAAAAACGCCTTGGAAGCTATCTTTTTACAATCCAAACTTTATGAAAATTTGAATATAAATAGATGAGAAATGTTTTAGTGAAGGAAAATTTTGAAAACTGAAAATAATATATATATTTTTTTTTTTGTTATATTAACAAACTTTATAATTTTTAAATAAAAATGTCTTGAATAAACTGATTTGAAATTATTATGAAATTAATATAGGTAACAAATATAATATTATCAATAATAATTATAGAATATAAGGTTTAAATATGTATTCCATGAAATGAAAACCTTTCGTAAAAAAAAGATTGATATCACTAGTTGACCACGGATTACATGCGTATTAAATCATAATATATATAGTATTATCATATAATTAATAGAAATTTAACTAATATGTATAATTATGAAATATATAACGCGACACGGTGGACAAACATTAAACTACAAATACGGGTGTATGTAATCCTAATGTCATCATACGAATGGGTAAGATTAGGAATTTAATGAGGAGAGTTTCTTTAACAAATTTAATACAACAATAATAAAATAATTTTTAGATTCTGAAAGAAGTGCTAGTGTTTTTACAATGATGTTTATTTTTTTTTTCTGTGTACAACTTTTCGTATGAAAATACTTGTTCAAAAGTTTCGATCAATAACTTTTTGAAACCCGATTCACCTCTAGATTGTACTTTAGAGAGGTCATTTTTTGAATTTCTCAATTCTTCAATTTTTTTTTTTTTTTGGAAAAAACTATTCAAAATTTGACAAGAACGACTCGG
>JAIPRM010012792.1:0-11870 GCA_025469315.1 Stegophylla sp. TES_Ste_2020 | reverse complement strand
CACCAATCTAAAAATTGAAATGGCCGTCTAGGTATTTCAAGTGATTTCAAAACAAACTGTCAACCATTATCACAAACATGACAAGACTGAGCAATCATTACAAATAACAGAGTTATAAGCAATAACAAAAAGTGAATAAGCCATACAATAAATATATTAATTGAATGTTCCATTAAAAAGTCCCGAGCGATAAGTATTAAAAGATATTATTTTATCGCAAAATATTATATACGTTATACACACACACACATACATAATAATATATAATATTGTACACCGAGCTTATTATTAGTATGCAACAAGTTTTACAAACCTTAAAGTCAGATGATCATAACAATCGCTTTCCTCTAGTTTCAAGTCTTTAGAAAAAAATGATCACTACACACACGATATGAATGAGCACAATCGTCAAATTTAAGACTTTGAAGCCCAAATTTTCAAATTTGAAATTTTATACTACAGGTTTGGAAAAAATTTAAAATAATTAGCCATTTTATAAATCTGATTTTTAGAAAAAATTTAATGTTTAAAAATGTTATAAAAATTTGGTCATTTGTTAATTACAAAATTTTTAAATTTTTTTGTACCTAAATGTGAATAATATTGTGTATAATATTAAATCTTGAAAAATTGTGTGAAAATTAATTCACATTTTCAAAAAGTTTAAAAAATTACTTATAATAAATAGATTAACAAACTTTAATAGACATTTTACCGCTAAAACTTTTCTAAAATTCAAGTTTACAAAATGGCTATCATGAAATTTTTGTAAAATTATAGAGTAAAATTTAAAATTTTAAAATTTTAATCCTAAAATTATAAAAAATAAATATATACGTTATTGCTGTAGAGAATAAAAGTTATTGCATTTGTTGAATCGTACATCCTGTATATTGTATGTTAAGTACATTAGTAATTTTATTAGGTACAATGACGTACCTAATAAATGTACAATGATGACTGTTTTTACACTCTTCTACTCATAAAGAGAAAACAATTGTTTATGAATGAAATATGCACAAAGTCAACTATTACATGAGTAAAATATAATTGATTTTGATGCTTTAAAAATAGTTCATTATTTTAAATGAATAAATTTTTACATATCTCAACAATTTTAAGACGTTTGCAATCAATAATAATAACTGTCAAACATTGTGTAGATAATTAATAATCTGTACAAAAATCTATCATATTATGATAACATCGAATGTGATAACGATTATAAGCCAAAACGACATTTACGCCCCATGTTAAGCACCCTCTATTATGTTACCCTCTATTAAGATACCCTCTATTATGGTACTTACTTATTATTCTTTATTCAGGTGTTTAAAAGGTATATTAAAATACCTTTTAGTTTCCTTTCCGTACAGTCGTAAAAATTTAATGCTCTTTTTTTTCTTTGTCTCGATAAATTTTTGAACTAAATAAAATTTTGAATAAATATTGAGTAAATGAAATAAAATATGTTCAAAGACAATATTATGATGTACAATCTGTTTCATAATATTAATATATTTATTTTTGCAGCTCCATATTATTTAAAACAATGTGAACAAAACCGTTCAAACATTAACGAATGTCTTATTAATCAATTTCATCACTCGAAACAATACTTGAAAAACGGTAAGTTCCTGTATTATATAGCTATTATATAAATACGTAGGTAATTAAAGAAAGTTGATATTTGGTTGCATCAATATTTTCACAATTTAGTAGTTGAAAAAATCCTGTATATGTACTCGTCATAATAACTGTGATATGCTCACCGTTTTTTGTAATTACTATTGTTATAAGTTTTATTAATTGTATTAAATTGACTGCTATAGGAGGACCTATGGCCTGTAGACAAAGCAGGTCATTCATTATTTTTATGATTATAGTCCTTTTATTGGTGCTAAGTAAACGGGGGCTACGGAACCTCATGAAATGTTTTACTCGGGGGTTAAACCCCCCATGGAAAGTTCTGTTCGGCGTTCTACACTTTGATTAACTTGATGTGAATATTGTAAAATTTGCTTCATGAAAGACCATTTGTGAAAAATGTCGTGGTTTTATTTTTTTTTTGTTCTATAATATCCATATTGGGTACTGAACTGTGTACTCGCTATCACCATAGAATATGATAGCGCAGCATATTCTGTGACTATGTTATTATATGCAATATTATTATTTACAATTTGTAAATGATAATAATCTTGGTAGGTACCTGATAATACAAAAAAAAAGGGATGTTAAGGCATTAACATATTTGTCATTAGAAACATAGAAACTAAGACAGAAACTAACATAGGCACACCTATGCCTTGTGGAGTGAGGCCTTCTGCATTAAGGAGCTTCGAATTGTACTAAAGATTTTGTTTTTTTTTTCTGCATTCTACTGTGCGAATTATAGATTCAAATTGATCTATAGTTTGTATAAAAAGTAATTTGTTCCAATAACATCTAATTTTTATGACAATTTATTCAGTATATTATGTAAACTCAAACACATAAATTCATAAAATAATAAGTATAACAAGTTATTACACAGTAATTGCTGATGGGTAAGTACATTCAAAACAACATTTTGCAATATAACATTTTTCCCAATTTAAATTAAATTAAATCATAATATAGAATTTGAATAAAATTTTAATTCTTTAAAGGAGAGGAAACAATTTTAGACTTGTTTCCTAAAGCCTTAACATTTCTAAATCAGACTTATTTTAGGGGTTGAATCTTCCAAGAAATAAAAAAAATACTTATCTACACATAATATTAAAAAAATGTCTCAAGGCAGAGCCGTAGCCAGAGAGAAGGCTACAGGGGCTTCAGCCCTACCCGAAATTTTTTTTTATAGAAAATTATACACAATATATGCATTTTTGCTTAATAGCATTAGTTCTTAGATATTTATATCTATAAACCCGGCTTCTTTTATTCTATGACTATATTTTTTCTGCTTCTTTAAAGTTTGAATAAATAGGTACTACATGCTTTTGTCTTTTTATATTTTCAGATTTTGGAGTAAATTAATAATATTATATACATGTTATAGGTATGTAATATGTATAAGTAATAATATTATCTAGACTCAAAAATACCAAAAATAATTAACATCATTTTCATTTTGGTGATGTCTTGAAAAAGATATGGAAAATAAATTTAATGTATCAGTTTAAGTTTTTGTAAAACTATACAGAAAATTTAACACTTAGAGTCTCACTTTGTTCATAATCTAATACATATCTAATGAACAAGGGAAATATTTTTGTGATAGGAATAGAAAGTCTAATACATTGAAACTTTATTGTTTTTATCATAAAATATTGGCAATTTTTCATTGTATAACCTGATATAAATAAAATACAAGCTCATTAAATGGTTTACCCCTAGGAGGGATCTTGCTCCCATGACATTTCATCAAGTTACTGAAATAATTATTTTGTCCCCCAAAAATTTCATAGAAGATTTGAATCAAATGTTATTTGATAAAACAGAAAACTATCAATAAAATATTAATATTCTATAATTAATTTTCTTTGTGATATATTGTATAGTAAATAATTATAATTATTCAATTATATTAAATTTATACAAATTTTTAAGGCACACCCTTTAGAGAACACTGACTTAGACATATAACTTGAGTGATAAACCTGATTGAATTTTTAAGTTATGAAAAAAAGAGTCGCCCTCACAAGACAATAAATACATAACTGATATTGTGAAAATCTTTTAAACATTTTTAACATTGAAAACTGATTGTACATATTGACAATAAAAATTCAAGAAAGCTTTTTGCACCATCAGTATAGGATAATGTATAATATAATAAAATTAATTTGGAAGTAACAGTAAATAATATAAAAAATTCAACATAATTTTAAAACTAATGCATTTATTGCTCTACTAAGAATCTAAAATAAGTATCCCCCTCCAAAAAAAATTCCTGGCTACGGTCCTGTCTCAAGGAACAAAATTTTCCGTACCCACCCCCTCTCTCAAAACTGATAAATCTGGATCCACTACTGATCATAGCTTAGTCGCACATGAAATTTTCAAAACCTGGCACCGATGCACACTATTGAATATATGCGTGTCCATATCTCAAGTAAAAAATATACAATACTAGTAAGGTACCAAAAAAACATTGTAAGATGGTTACAAATGATTTATAGATTTATTTAATTCACTTTAGTGGTTTCATCTATAATGCACAACTAAAAATGATGATTTTCATATTAACGAAATTATAAACAGATTTACAAAATTACTTCATACATTTAATTTTATATTATAATGTTTTAGGTATAGATTTGTCTTAATTATTTGTTTATATTCTTATGTTAAATTAATAATTACAATTTAACTAATTCAAATTATGATATTACCTATGCACTTGCCAATGAATTTATTTATTTTAATTTAAAATATTATAGACGATAGTGAAAATAAATGTTTTAAAAAATTTTAGTTATAAATAAGAATAAAATAATTTTACTAATGAAATTATCTTAATATTTCTTTTTATAGGTACAAGTACTTACAATATTTATCTGGCTGTCACTTGTTATGTTTTTATTTTGAATAATTCTCTTTGTGATTATTACTTGAACATTATACAAGCTATGAAAATATGAAATTATATACTACCTATATAATAACCTGCTAATTAAATTAGTTAAAATTAAAATTTCACCAATCATAACAGTTGAAATTTATTTTAGTAAATATACAATATTAATTATTGATATCATTTAATTATATAATTGATTACTATGGCCATACCAAACAAATAAGTCTTTCATTATAACTATTTTTATTTGAAAATTCCCTTAATATCGACTTTATTTACTTTCTCAAATATAGTATTAGAATGTGTTTAAGCCTTATTAGATTTAAATGATAATAGTTTGTTTTTGCATAGGAATCAGTGAAATTGAATTACCACCAATGGAACCATTTGTAATTGATTCAATCAATTTAACTTACAGTGAAGGATACAGTACACTTAAAGCGACATTGTCGGACATCAAATTATTTGGTGCTACAGATTTCATCTTTCAAAATATAATGTAAGTATTGTAAATATTAGTGTTATTAGTCAATCTTAGTTTATTCAAATACTTTAAGTATTGTATAATTCATAAAATAATAAATTTTACTGTGTTTTAAAATTTAAAGGTCATATACCTAAAAATCGATACATTAGGTTTTAACGATAATTTAAATACAATATTGAGAATTATATAATATGAGTAAGCTTGTATAAAATGTTTAACTATGAAAACAATATTGTGAGTGTTATGAAATAATAACGAAAAGCGTCACCTTTCTTATAAACATTCATTTGATCCACAAATACTAATTTAAATGCTTATAATATAATATATTCATAATGCTTATTTCTACAAACATTGTTGTATAAATAGAAATACATGGTTAGGTTAGATTATTTTGAATGGTTTCTACCATAGGCGTGTGCAGACATTGATGGCAGGAGGGACAAAATTTTGGCTGACACCTATTCTAACAATGGTACAAGCAGAAATTTTTAGGGGATAGTAAATTCTATTAAAAATAAGCCATCATAAACAATAAAGCAATAACAAAAAATTTATGAAGCATTCTGCGTGAAATCACGAGGTCATATGCCTGACCTCTTCAGATTTACATCAAAAAATTGTATTATCCTTCATTTGGTATTGTAATTGTATGATGCGTAAATTTTTTTGGAATGTTTAAAATTGATATACTATCTCTAGTAATATACTTACTTAATATCAATAATTTATATTTCAAATGATGATTTGTTGAATAGA
This sequence comes from Stegophylla sp. TES_Ste_2020, assembly GCA_025469315.1. Taxonomy (NCBI): domain Eukaryota; kingdom Metazoa; phylum Arthropoda; class Insecta; order Hemiptera; family Aphididae; genus Stegophylla; species Stegophylla sp. TES_Ste_2020. The sequence continues at coordinate 6,060 of JAIPRM010012792.1, read as the reverse complement.
ATAATAAAAAATTATAAAAAAATAATTTTGGTTAAAATCATAATTCATTTGTAATACATATTTTTAGATTGAATTCAAACTTGACATTTGATGGCGTTGTCTGGATTCCAAAATTGACCATATACACAAATTACAACAGTTCTGGAAAGTTTTATTTGATACCTTGTAATGGAATTGGTACTTTGCACACAGTTCTAGGTTTGTACAACATTTTTATTTTAGAATTTGGTTGTATTAATAAATAATAGTAAATATATGAGTAATAAAACTTTAAATTGAAATTTCTTAGCATTTCATAGAATGAAAGAAACAATTTTTTATAAACATACTGTAGTGTCTGAATATACCTTTTACTTTTATAAATTCATCCTATTATAATATGAGTAAGGCATAAAATAATTGTGTGTTCGAAGTTATGACAAATGAGATATAACTTTGGACAGCTATGTATTACATGCACATATATGCATATAATATAATCAGAATTAAAATGTTTTTAAATTATTTTTCTTATGGTGTGTTGGTAGAAGTATATCCAACTAAAATTTTACATAAGTATAATTCAAATTAAGCTATAATTGAATATTTTATGAGTGAAATAACTTAAGAATTGTCCGAAGTTATACCATATTCACTTATACTATATGTTCACTAACTGCAGAAACACAACATTTCTTGACTGGATTTGGTATTTTGGATTTAATCGACTCTTTACATACTAGGTAGTACCTAAGCTCATATTTATAGAAAATGTTTAAATTGCTTTTATCTTTTTGGTATGTACAGAGTGCAACATTTATTTTAGATATTAAGTATAGCAAAGAAATTTGTGTTTCTACAATGATTTTTTTTTTTTTTAAGTGTACATGTATTGGTATAGAAATACTTGTCCAAAAGTTTCGTCCATCAACATTTTGAATCATATTTTTTCTCAAGATGGTACGTTTAAGTAGTAATTTTTATGAATTCTAATTAGTTTTTCGAAAGTTTGGGTAACACTACAAAAAAATTGACAAAAATGCATTTAAATTATTTTTTTTATCCAAATTTTATTGAAAATTTAAATGTAGATAAACAATTATAATATATATATATATACTTATTTTTTTTTATGTTTTCATTTAATAGTGAAATATGAAACTGGCTGAGTAAAAAATAATTTTCTTTTGTAATAATAATATACATTATTATTTTTAAGTGAAATGAAATAATTTTCTTATATAAACTAAATCTTAATTCATCCATAAAGTCTCACACAAGAAGTGAAAAATACTCATGGTCTAAAGTAATGTTTAAAATGCCCTATGAACATTAATTTTTAATTCAAATTCAACTGAATAAGGGATGTTTCAATTTGATTTTTAATACAAGTTTACCGCCTAATCGGTACCAACCTTAATTATATGAAAAAAATCCAACTGCAAGGTGGTCTTAGCATTCAAATCAATGATTCACCGTTGTTAGAAAATTAACAAATAGAATAAAGAGATTTTTATCGGAAATAATACACGTATTATGCTCACCTAAAGTGAGCTTATTCCTATTATGTTATGAACATTCAAGGAATAAATGTACTGATTGTCAATGATCACATCAATTTGTTTTGTTAAAATTTTATCCTATCTTCTTTTGCTCTTAATTATTTATGTTCATTATATTCAAATATAAATGTCTTTAATCAATTACATTTTTACAGACGATGTAACAGTTAAAGCTAAAGGAGCTGTGTCCACTTACAAGGAAAGATTTAGAAAATACTTCAAATTGGATGATTTGAAATTTGACGTAGTTACGAAAAAAGTTGACATGACTATTACAAAGGAGAACACTCTCAAATTAATTGGTAAACACAAATTTAATAATTATTAACTTATTTAAAAAGTTTTAGTGTAGTAGTGTTGAAGTGGCCAGAAAATACATTAATTAATTACAAGTACTTCATTTAAACATGTAAGATATGTCTAGTGCGTAACTATTGCGTATAAATACTAGGTTGGCCATTATTTTCATCTTTATCATAGATTTTCCATTTAACAAGATTATTTTTATTCTTTATTCTGAAAAAAAATACCCTCGAAATTTCATTGCTATATCTCAGTATTAATCCATGCCGGAATCAACTGAAAGTTTTACGTTTAAATAACAAAACAGTATCAATAATCCATCATTATTATTATTTTTGAGATTTAGAAAAAAATTCCAGATATAATGTGGATAAATCGGGTTTCTCAAACTTTAAACACAAGATGTCAAACAATTTTTTTTCAATCATTTTTTGTCGATATTTTTACATAAAAAACGGTAGTTTTTCTTTTATTAAGAAACATTGTTGAGAATTTCTAAAAATTAATTTTTTTAAGTACTGCTCTATCTCAATTATTTAATGAAAGTCTGTAAACATAGCCTTAACCAGAGGTTCCCAAACTGTAGATTCCAATATTGGTCATACCATCAAATGTTTAAGAACCTCTGTGCAATGTGTACTGACCCGAGCACATTTGCGTTTAGAATGTATTTATATTGTGTTTATATATTTTATAAGCACCGTTGTAAAAATTTTTAAATTTTAACTCAGTGAATTATATAAGAAAATATATAATGATATTTAAACAAAATTTTGTTTCAGTTGGCGTGATTAACAAATTATTGAGTGATCATAGCAGTGAAGTCGTACAAATGATGATGCCTGAGCTACAAAACATATTGGCAACAAATATTAAAACCATCGTCAATAAGGTTCTGACCTATATACCCAAAGAAGTCTTCTATGGCAGCTAAATTATTATTTATCTATTACTTACATTACTTTATTTTAAGAGAAAATTTAACTTAATTGTAGTTAAGATATTATTTACTAAATATTATTTCTTTTCCGGACGCACCTTAATTTTAACATTTAATTTTTTTTTATTCATATTTTTTTATATTTTTTATCAACACAATGGTTTATAGGAATTATTAAATTTTGCACTTGATGTTATAAATTATCAAATGAATAACTGTAATTACCTATGAATTTATATGTAATGGGACCATAATAAATTATTACAAGTATTGAATTGTTTAACATTTCTGTATGCCTCCACATATACCACACAATAGGAATATTTAACCTCTGTTAATTAATATATTGTTCCATTATCATTTTTTTAATCGATTTGTAATTTTTTGTATGTAATTCTTTTTTTTTAAAGTCAATAATAGAACATTTGTCTGTAACATTACATTTTCTTCACTGGTTTACTAGAAATTAGAAAAATTTTAAGAATTTTTTTCAATACAACAATTCTGAGCGGAAATTCAGTTAATTAGATAAAACAATAAATGCCAGTTCTATATTGAGCATGCTTAACATTTTAAAAATGGAACAATTCATGTTCATTATATTATGTAGAGGACACATTTTGAAGATAATGTTTTGAAATTTAAAAAATTTACTAAAATGATTTTAACAATAATATTAGTTGACCAGACCTATATATAAATTTAAGTAATAATCCTTACTTTAATTATCTCTATAAAATTGTTAGCAATAGAACCAATCTGCAAGAAAATTTGATCATGAGCAGAAAAACATATTAGAAATCTTTTGGTAAAATCGAATTTCTACCAGATCAAAAATTAAAAGTTTTACAAGGTTCTAACTAGAAACAAACATGACTTTATTTATTTATTCATCTTATTAATAGGTAACTTGAGAAATGTATATAGCAAATTAAATTACATTAAATAGATGAATTTAAACAAAGAATCAATTAATATAAATAAGTAAATAATAGTAGCCCTCGTGTAGTTTTGTCAATCATTCTTCAAACTTGATTTTTTACCACACCTCTACTATATGTTTGATTGACTGTATATTGCCAAATTCACAAAGTGGAAAGTTCAAGCCCCCTATTTATAAGACAGGTAGTTGTCCTTCCTGTCCGTTCTGATTTGATTGAGCATTGTTCAATGAGTCCTTGTAATATTCTAGCCAAGGACTTTTAATGAATAGTTCTTTTATCAGGTCTTTGTTATGTATTTCTGTATATTCCCATAAATATTCTAAAGATTCTTCCTGAGGTTCTCTGAGAAGTCAGGAGCTCTAGACTAAAGGTGCAGTGGTGGGTATTTAAGGATATCAATTTGCAGTGGAAGCTTCAACTGTCTCTCTAGCTTATGTAGGATCTTAGAAGTGTGGGGTAATCTACTCAGGTCTGGGGACGCTATATGGGTAACCATGACGTTTGAGTGGACCCAAATAGTACCCGACATAAGCGTGGCCACGGGGTGTGCAGGGTATGCTATGCATTTGCACACCCTGCAAGTTTTACCTAAAAATGACTTTTACTGATTAATTTTGAAATAACAATTTTAATTTTGTATGCTAATACCTGTATAACATATATATACAATATAACAATTACTATTTATGGGTAAAGAAACATATCTGGAATCTAATGGTAAAATTTGTTTTTACTAAATTTAGAGTTACTGTTAAATAAGATTTTAAGATTCAAAAGATATTTTTATCTTACACACAATATCTATAGTATATATTTTTGAGATTTTTTCAAGGCTATTAAACTTATTACTTAATAAACTTGTATTAAATTTTTAGTTTATGTTATCAAGAATGCAAAACTGTATAAGGAAAAAACTTGCAAAATATGAGTTATTTTCAAAGTTCAATATTTATCCTAAGAGGAGTCATATTATTTTCAGTATGTATTACATTGTTATTATTGGTGATATTAGGAGAAAATTTCAAGTTTCTAGTACTATTACTTTTAGAGTTACATCTAAATAACAAAAATCGATACCGTGAAAATCTAATTTATGGAAAATTTTCCCACTTTTACTTAAATTTGAAATAGTTTTTCCTTGTTTTTTAAAATATTAAGAATTAAGAAACAATTATCTCTTCATAGTACTATTTAAAACCTAGTTCTGATATGTTAAGTTGTTACCGGGCAAATATATCGGATAAGTTTTACTACTAAATACTAATTTTACTGCTTAAAATTAAATAACATTGTAAAATAATATTTCTTTTTTAATAACTTATTTTATACGCAGTTAAGGTCTAGGGAAAAAAATTTTGGGGATGGGTGTACAAATATTGTACTTGCACCTCCTGCCAAAAATGTCTGGCTACTCCTATGGTACCCGATATGATGCACATATTAGTTGAACATCGACTTTAGCATAACGATCACTACTAGCCCACACAAGTGCACAGATTCGTTTATACTGTGCACCAGATATTCTCAACTTGGATGCAGCAACATGAATTCAGGGTACCGTTAAAAATCATTTCACGGATATATGATGACTTGGGAACGGATTTTATTTTAATATAAAATCAAAAATATTTAAATATATATTTGTTTATTACTTAATAAATATTTATTTATAAATGTATATTTAAATATTTAAATTGAAAACAAGATAGAATTATTACATAACTAATTAAAAATATAAAAAATTTAAAATTTATTCTGAATAATCATAGTTTTCATGTGGGAAACAGTTAGAAACAAAATATAACTTGAAATTTTCAAATGTAAAGTGGCGGTAGTTCGGTCTTAACATTGCTTTGTAACGGCTGAATGACCTCTCCACATCAACGGACGTGACAGGTGCATATTTCATACACATTATTTCTTTTGGAGTGTATTCAATTTCTGAATAATTGTTATTTGGAGTTTTGTTTAATAGTATGTCTCTTAATGACATTACAGTATTAAATCCCGAGTTTTTTTCCAATACATTTTGTAATTTTTAATTGGTTAAAACTCCAATTTCTCCAGGAACGTTCTAATTGCTTTATGGCATTATCAACTATTTCTAATCTCTCCGTTAGTGACATTTTAGAAGTTTCTAATTTTTAAATAGTATCAACTAAAAGTCCAAAATTAGTCGAAATAAATGATAAATTGTTTTGCAAATTTTTACTTTCTATGAGCTCAAAATTTTTTTTATTGCCATTGCAGCATCAGGATCTAAATTTAAGCCAACGTTTTAAAGTTTTTTGAATAATATAATACAGCTGATAACCACGAACCCTATCGAGTT
>JAIPRM010012791.1:0-11871 GCA_025469315.1 Stegophylla sp. TES_Ste_2020 | reverse complement strand
TAGAGGCAAATCCGGTTTCAAAAAGTTATTGATCGAAACTTTTGGACAAGTATTTCTATACGAAAAGTTGTACACAGAAAAAAAAAAAATAAACATCATTGTAAAAACACTAGCTTCTTCACTTCTTTCAGAATCTAAAATATGCAAATGCATACAAATTTCGGTTCTAACTATAATGTTATATAATATAATATAACATTAAGAGAAATTATTATGAAAATACCATAATTTTACAACCGAGATCACTATTGACGTGAATTTAAAAAAAAAAATCATATAACAGTAATACTTGATTTTATAAACACATTATAGTCTCTCTCCTGAACATTTTATTTTTTTATTTTTTGAGATAAAAGCTGTTGTTCCTCATCGACGATACATTTTGTTCAATCATAAATCCTTAATATTACGGTTCACCCCAGATAAATTTTGGAGACCCCTGTTCTATCTATTGTAGCAAAGTTCATCGCATCAAAACATGCAAACGATTGCCACGTATTCGTTGCAAACGTTCAAATACAGTATTATACAGGGTGTCCCACGAATATTTAATTATGGCGATTTAACCCTACATAAATTGATATTTTTTTCCACTTGCAAATTCTGATACTTGTTAATGAAAAACGATTTTATGAAAAGAACAATTATATTACTTTTCTTTTTTGGTTATGATGAAACTTTTTGAGTATCTTGGTTTTCTTAAAAAGCAACCACTACTCATAGCTTGAGTAGGGGCATAGTGGGAGTAAATTTTTGTAGGATACTCTTTGCATCTCCACTACGATACTTATGATTTTAGATTGAAATGGAGCGAAAAAGCTAGTGGTTTTATAATCATGTCTATTACTTCTTTTTTTTTCTGAAGGCAACTCTATTTCGTAAAACAAAACTTATCCAAAAGTTTCGCTATGCAAATAAAATTTACTCTAGAATTAAACTCCCGTATTTCAAAAGAAATAATTTTTTTTAATTATAACAAAGAAAAAGAAAAACTACCTTAAATTTAAATAAAAATGTTAAAATGGAAAAATATTCTCATAAGGTATATTCTCTTAAAAATTAGGAAAATATTCAAGAATAATTTATGAACATCAATGTAATAATAATGTTTATTTAATTTTTATATTTTAATTACTATTAATAATTTTTAAGCATTTTTTTTTTTTTTTTTTAATAATAATTTAAGTAACGTTAACACTTGTATAATGGTATTTCACTAGAGTAACAATATTTATATATATATATATATATATGTTTGATGAACGCAAGGTTTAGTAGCTTTAGGTATAATACTCCATAATAATTTTAAATGCATCTTTGGATTGATTAGTAAAAGAGACATCTCTACTCTACTATTTTACTTGTTGGATAAAAGTTTCGAGAACTTGTCATAAAGTATTTTATTCAAACGAAAATGATGTTTTTACTTTAACTACTGGACAACATAATGACGATTCTCTTAGGATCAAACAAATATTTGTCGCCAAATTGTAAATGTGGGATTCGAAATAAAGTGTGAAAAAAATATATTATTTATGAGCCAAGTTTTAAGTAAATTTAAAATTTTTAAAACTTTACTTCTTTACTTCTCACCAGTATCGGTTATCAAAACATGGGCAAAAGGGGTTATAATGTTCTTGAGCGAAAAGGGAAACGATTTTAAGACATTTTGATAAAAAGAGATTTGGGCAAAAAAAGTAAATTTACCAATTCCGAAACACAACATGTACAATATCTTCACGGTACACCCAGTATCCATATTATTATAGTGAGTGTCCTAATCTGTATTGAGAAAAAGCTGAATAAAGAATTCGTTGCGTAAATACGCAATAATAATATAACGCGTGAGTAAGCGCGTTTTAATATATATTAATTACATGACGTGTATACTCGGTAATCGTATATTTCAATTGTTCTTAATTGGTGTTTCGTGAACTTTTGGTAAGTGTTCCACCAAAGTTTTTAAATCAGTGGAGAAAAATCCATAAAGTTAACGAAATTTCCAGTCTCAAACGTTTTAACATTAAATGTTAAAAATAATAAAATAATTATAAAGTCAACATTTTCGACTTTAATCGATTTTCGAACAATGTAAAACGCGTTGGTGGAAATCGGAGAAAGAGCTAGGGTTCTTAGCCGCAATATTCTATTCACAGTGGTCGAGATTTTATATAAATTGCGTGAGGTTATAAAATTAAGAGAGAGGAGTGTTAAACCAAACAAGTAAACATGTTATCCCCCCCCTATAATGTTTATTCTAATTCTGCCAACGATAATAACGACCGTGAATTTTTAAAATACATTCGAAAAACGTTGAGAACCACTGGACATGTGTTGAATTATTATTTTAACGCTCGTACTATAATATAATATTATACTTTATACTATTATTGTACATGTATACACAGTACTGAAGTCCGACATCGTATATTCGCAGCATCATATTATAGTCACAAACGAACCGCTCTGATTACTATTACTAATATTATTATTATTATTATGAAAGCGATATGATAACGAGCGACTGCGATGCTGCGGCTGAAAATCTCCACACGCTTCCGTTACCACGAAAAACATTGTTACCGTGGCCAGACACAGTGCACAGTATTGTAATAACATTATTATCTGCTACGGTCTGTAATAATTATTATTATTATTATTATTCAGTAACACAATATTATCGCCTTCGCCTCGCCTTTGCCGTACGCAACGATGAGCGACAGCGGACGTATACGTCGTCGTCGTATTATAACGTTATTATTATTATTATTATTATCATATTATGTATCGCACCACTCGTGACGTAAGCAGCTGCAGAGGACAGGGCGAAGGGTTTAAAACGTACCTACGATAATTTTCGTAACGACGAGCGAAAATGTCAGTAAAAACGACGAAACGAGGACAAAAAAACAGACGGTGCTCAGAAAAATTCTCGACAGAAGTTTCCCAGCATAATATTATTATTTTGTACACAGTAAGTATTCGACGAAATAATCAACTCCGTTTGAAATGGGATTTTAAAAATCTTGTGAAATTGTATAAAAGTTCAACGACGTTTTTCTCATCACCGCGAAGCCGGCGTGTGACGTGGAATTTAGTAACGATAGTAAAAACTTTGCCACACGACGTTTTTCAAAATATATGGGAGTTGGGGGAGAGGGAGCTAGTATTGATATTCGTCACTAAACACAGAATCAAATAGGTAACATATTATATTATACGTGTTCGTAGAAAATGCATTTCAATTCGTCCCCAAAAATAGAGTTACGATATCTCGTCGAATCTATACTGGAAAGTTTTGAAACAAAATATATTTGACAGAATAATTATGTTCCGGAATCTAAAGAATATATTTACTATATCACTATAGAGCTAGGAACGCTTAGTAGATTTCAACAAATTGTACAAAGTAATAGATATGTATATAAAAGTGTAACAGCGTAAAATAGCACATTTGAATTGGCTAAAAAAACAAGAATTGGTTAATTTACCAGTGAAATTTTTTATGACTTATGTCAGTCGACTGATCGCGAGTTCAAATATTTTCCAATCTTTATTATAAGATCTATAATTAAAGAGTATTGTATAATAAATTATCATACATAAGATATTAATTTTTGATCAGTAAATATATTAATGAAACCACGTATATTACAAAAAAAATAAAAATAGGTGCCATGGTAGAATATTTCAGTATAAGTTATCAGAGAAAAAAAGGTAAGCCCACCGCTTTGTGCCCATTGCAATGGGTAGTGGATTTATTTTAGCGTACATTTTTAACACATAAAAAATGCACATCTCTAACTTAATAAATACGCAGTTATAACTTATAAATTAACAGCTTTATTACATCATATCATTTACCTACTGTCAAAATAGACACAGTATGAATAAACAGTCTACACGACTTTAAAGAAATATATGATGTTAACTAATAATTTTATTACATAAAATATCCAATGGTAGCGAGTGTAATACCTGGAAACATTTCAATGTAAAGATAAGATGTGCAGGTGTAAAAATATATTATAAGCTCCAGAAAGGCAGTGTAGTGACACGTTATTATAATTTATTGATCGGCAGTATTTTAGCGTTTATAGTGAATATGGTTATCTTCACACACATTATCTTTACATGCAACCATTAGTTACATGGAATTCAAAATCATCCGTGTTACATGTGCTAATAGAATGTCAAGTGAGAGGAATGGTATAGGTATTACACATATTCAAAAGAGCTTCAAATACAGACAAAAAAAATATATATATAATATTAAAGACGAAAAAGTTTTATCAAAGACAAAAACTAAAATTGTAATTTTTACATAAGTGTGTATAATATTAATCTATAAAGTTACAACTTGTTGCATAGATTATTTTTTTTTTTTTTAGTAATTAATATTTTAATTAAAAGTTAAAGGTCATAATAATAAGTTTTATATTACATATTTTTACTCGTATTTTGTTATAGGTAAATTTAAAAATACCTAAAATCCCTTACAATAAGTCCTGGATGGTTCTTTGAAAAATTAATCGTGACTAGTCTGTAAAAAATTTTTATTTCGGCACGCCACTACGGTTACGAATGAATATAATCGAACTTGCAAATCACTAAATGAATTATATTATTTCCAAAAACAAAGCTCACGCTAAACTCGCACAGGCGATGTCATTGCATGTATTTTAATGTAGACTCGTCGCAACATCCCTCGAAGCTCACGACGTCGTATCTTAAAATATTAGTCGTTGGCATAACCCCTCCTGTCACGTAATAACTCCTCCGTGTTTTGGAGAAAATAAAAAGAAAAATTTTTGAATTTTTTAAAAATTATGATAATATTTCTGCAGTTCTACACGAGTATTGATTGACAAGATATAAGTACACAAAACGGTTTAACGGAGTAACACTGGAGAAACTTTCGGAACGACTTAGTGAAAACTATTCAATAATTTCGTCATAAACGTGAAACACACATAAACTGCGTGCTACTCTATAACATTACGTAGATACGAGATTTGTTTCACGCAGGCAAGATCAAATTTTGCCACTTCTAAAAAATGTTAGAAATACAAAATACGATCGAAACGATATAATTTGAATTAAGTTAAAATTTTGTTTTTTTTACTCAAAGCGAAACAAGATCTTTCATCAAATTGCCGTTGTCGAGATTATTGGAAATTTGATTTTCGATTGAAACTGTTGCCAACCCTGCTAAACGAGAATCATAAGATTGTAGACAATTTTTACTATTTCTAAATGTAAAAAATTTCTTTCTTCTGAATCTGTAGTTATCGGCAATGTTTATAAAAAAAATTCAGTACCCCGTAAATATTAAGAAATTATTTATTTTTACTCAGATCTAAGTACTGTAAAACGACCTTTGGGCCACTATCTTCTTTCTTTAAAGGCCTTTTTAATTCCTTTGTACTAATGTAATTTTTTTACAAAATTTGATATCTGGTCTTAATGCCATCATTTGATGGTAGTAAAATTTGAAAATATTTTGACACTTAATTAAATGTTCATCATTTAAGATATAAAATTTTAACAAAAATAAATCGCAATGGTTTCCAAGTTCCATTAATCAAAGTCAATATTATTTTAAATTCTACAGTTTTGATCGAAAAATCAATGGACCACCCCTATAAAAATTAATAGAGCCTAAGAAACGTATGTCTTAAACCGACTCTACATACAGATGACATCTATTGTTACGACTCCATAACATAAACGTTGAATACCAAGAACTAAAATTATGTGCAATATGAAATTTAAAACGAAACTAAAATATGTACGGTTCTAACATTAAATCAAACGGTATTTATTTTTATTATAATAAATATATCTAACCGGTATAAAAAGAGAGTTAGAATCCTTAATGATTTTTGGCCATTTAAGCATTATTACAAAGCCGTATTAATTAGTATTAGATTCTGTGTAGAGCAAAATATTTAATGCCTTCGAAATGAGATTACTTTTTTCATTTTAACCGTAATCATTTTTTTACTCAAAAAAGTGATCGGACCCGCATATACTTCTGGTAGTGAATTTGAAAGACCTGTGTTTTCATAACACTCAAAAGATTTTTGACAAACATGAAAAAACAATCCAAAATTGAGTAGATACGGTAAAATATGTTAAAATCTATTTTAAATATTTTGGCGATAATCCAAAACTAATCGTCATTTTCATCATCTATCAACTTAAGTGTACTGCAGACTTTTAAAACAAAATAGACAACTTTTGGGATAATTGTAGAATTATTTTGGAAATATCTTTGTTTTTTTTTCTAATTGATAAATTGGTGTTGTGGAGGGGTCCAATGCTGTTTGCAACTCATTTTAGTGGATAGGACTTTCACCGACTGTGTAAAATCTGCCCTAGCTTATGTGTAGATTAGAGTAAAATACGTAAAATCAATAATAATATACTAATATTTATCAATAATTTATTATTTAATAAACTAATAATTTATTATAATACGTAGGTATTTAACTATATTTTTCAAGGTATTCGAGTTACTTAATAAAAATACTATTGGTGAAAAATGTGCATGAACCCGAAACACGAAAGTTATTTTGTTAACAACAAAAAAATGCAGTTATTTCTCAATTATTTACATTATAATAATAATAATAATAAAGAAAGCCGGAAATATTTCGCTTCGTGGTATTCTCCGTTGCCATGTCAAGATTCTAGCGTTGGGTTGTACGGCGTTTGAGTGAACTGTTTTTCGCGATAATGTTATAAATTTTTTTTTTTCTCAAAGTTTTGAAAGTCTTCAGCGAGCATACTTTGCGTCGGTCGAATTATTTGTTCCCCGAGGCAATACGTTTCCGAGAATAATCGGTTAGAAAATTTAAAAAACGCTGCTTCCATTTAACAATAAATAACAAACTAACAAAAAAAGGTTATTGATCGTCTACTGCTCGTACACACTCGAAGTATAATAATTAAAAATAAGTTAGTTTTCGCAACAAAAAACATTTGAATAAGCCGGGTTTAAGCATTCAGTTTTTGCTCGTCATAAGTTAAATCAATTTTTTTTTTTAAGTCCTCGTAGTCGGTGTCAGATTAAAGCATTAATCGCACCCTGGCACCATTGGTGGATTCAGAACTGGATTTTGGAAAGCGCAAAAGACTAAACAATTTTTACCATATTTATGTTTCTATATATTCAATCACCAAAATGTGAGCCAAGGGTAAATCTCCCACCCAAACATATTATTCTACATAGGTTTCTTCAATTTAATATATCATATTTTTGACTTGTTCATAAGAAGTATCGCAAAAAATGCAATCAAAATAATTTTCAACGTTCTGCTATGTTAAAATTATAAATAAAATACAATAAAAATGTACATTTATGTAGCTATAAAAATTAAAACAATTATTGTTGTACTAATTATATTATTGACTATTAATTATTTCAATATTTCATCCATTAAAAATAATTATTATACAATATCATGGACGTATTCAGATCATTATCATGTAAAAAAAAGCCTTTTGAAACTTGGAAAGACTGCGAAACATCTGTAATCACTGATAACTGGAGGAGGGATCGTCTACTTTGGGCTTCACTCTCTCTCTCTGAAGACACCACTGCCCCGCACCAATCTTGTCAGTAGATCTCTCCAAATTAATTTTCATTAATTAAAACCAACAGGAATAGAAAGATAGTTATCAGAAATTACTAGTGAATAGTATTATTGTTGTAACCTAAACAAAGTACAGTGCAACACGAATATTTAAATTTTTCCCTAGAAAACAATAGTTGCAGACTACAGTATAATATTACATACATTGTAGTAAATTCAGTGTAGTATGTGAAAGGAAACTAATGGGCTAAAGCCTGCCTTGAACGCCCATAGTATATTTCATTTAAAATTTATGTTAACAGTTTAATAAAGTTTGGTTAAGAAACATTTTGGTTTTTTTTTACAGAAGAAAATATAGGAAAACAAAAGTCTCTTATAATAATATTACCCTTCTATGAATTATGTGATATGCCATTTATTCGACTTAATACATTATTGCCATTTTTCCTGCACATAAGGAAAACTCACTAAAAAATGACAAAAAAAATGTATATATAATTTTGTTATGGCCATACAATAATTTCACAAAATCGGTTTCAGTTATTTCTTGCGATAAATCCTTGGTTAGTATTATGAACAATCCTAGATTTACATGATCCGATTTGTCATAGAAATGTATAAAAAAAAACTATATTTGTTTTTATTTGTTATATTGTTTTTATCACATACTAGTACAGTACTAACTTACTGTATAAAAAATAATTGTGGATGTGCTCACTTGGCATTATACCACGGTACCAAAATTATCATTTTTCTATACTAAAAATGTTATAAACAAATTTGAATCGAATGACATTGAAAAACTATTAATACAATATATTAAGTATACCTCATTTTGTAGATTCTGTGAGGAGTACCTTGGTACCCACAGGTTTTATGATGATGTCAATTTTTAATAAGCTATTTAATCTTTAACAAAAAATATCCGTGTTGTAAAACAAAAATTGATCGTTCAGCAACTGTATTAATCATAAATTACATCTATATTGTGGTGGACTAAAGACGTAATTTTTCGGAATTCCCAATTGTTTTCTTCAAAATCAGTGATAACCAGGGTACCTCAAATTTGAGTAAAAACGGTAAAATACACTATAAACAAAATTTTATGAGATCAATTACAATAATTTAGCAGCAACCTTAAAACTTTAGTACAAGAAACTCGGATTTGCCATTCCTTATCAACAGACTAAAAACTTTTAAAAATTTACCTCTTTTGAGATAAATATAGAATACTTATATCATTTTTTGTACGTTTTATTCCAATAAAATTTGTAATTTTATCGGGTTATGAAATGAAAATATAACTCAACCTTGCTTACCTATTTATGTAATGATATGTATTTTTTAACTCTTGATGTAATTTTCTTAAAATTTGGTTTATAAGTGTATATAGTTATAATAACGGCTTAAGTTAAAATCAAATAAATTAGTCGATTTTTAATTATAAGAGCTCTAAATTTTAAAACACGCCCAAAATAAATCATTCTCACGAACAATGACCATAGATTATTAAGTTACTAAATTATCAAACACACTCGATGTAAATTTTACAATTATTATTATCGCGTGTTCTATATGATTATCTCAAGCTTAGTTTAAAGTCGTTTTAATAGAGAAATTATAAATCTTAAATTCAATACGCCCCCCCCCCCAAGTGTATGAATTCGATATTCCAAGCAAAGATACCCATGGTGCGAAGTACATCCGACTTTTTACTTTTACGACCTGACAACTAATAGAAATTTGCTGCATGGCATAATTTTGGAAAGAAGCTTTTAAGTACCTGATATTTTACCACATAAGAATATGTGGTATATCCCCTCTAAAAATGTCACAGACAGATTGGAATCAAATATCACGAAGGCGGTTGAAAAACTGTCTATAAAATATTATATTCAGTTCAAATAATTTCTTATTTTTTATTTTAATATTGATTATTCTTTTTAAACAATTATTTTTTATTTACTATTACAGTCTTCTTCTTTACTTTATCCTGCATGCGCTACTAGCCGTATGAGTGTAATTAATTGAAAAGTTACGAGGGAAGTTTTTAGAGTTATTGTTTTGTTCTCCTGCGAATATTGTGACATTAGCTAGGTTTTTTCAAACTGCTAGTACAAAGCGATGATAGATATTTCAAAAAAAAAAATCCGTAACCTGAACTCTGGTGTGATGTATCCCCCTGCCCCCCAGTTTTTATACCTAGTTGTTTCGCTGATTATAGAGTTTGAAACGCACGCCGGAACGTACTGTATGCATAAATTTTTTTGAATTTAAATCATTTCAAATGTGTCATCTCCTACCTTTAGGTGAGTTACTCCCACGAATGCTATTTTAAGAGCTGGCAAGACTCTGATTTAAAAAAAAATAAAAAGTGCGTTTATGTATTTCCGAATTTGTTCTCAGACAAAATAAATGTCTTAATCGTTTTTTATTTAATTTAAAATAAACAACTAGTTTTCGTCCATGGTAATTTAAGATATTTGAAAATTGCAATATATCAGCCTATCCGTCATAAATTTGGCACCCCCTCGAAATCAAAACGGCGCCCTCGGTTACTCCGCCTTGTTAGAGGGTACGTAAAAATAAATCGTGACATCATAAAACGCATTCGGAGTGGTGCACGTGAAAATTTGCGTAGGTATTAAAACAAAACTAAAAAAAAAAAAAAAAAAAAAACGAATTATTGAAACAACGCCAATGCCTTATTTTCAGACATCCTATAGTGTATGTGTGTATTACCTACGTAATTGTGTCAAACAACAGAGTAAGTAGGTATGTTGTAGAGTTATTAAGTTTATATGCGCAGGTATTCTATTCGTGAATACTGTATATACTCGTATAGGCACTGTGTTATTAAGTATTTGAGTAAAAGTATTCAAATACGTTTCTTAGTACATTTAACTTTATAGTAATTGAAAAATATTTTAATTATTTTTTTTTTCATTTAGTATTGATTACACTAGTTAAATACTCTAATGATTTTCCGTTTCTTGATCTATATTATGTAAATTCTGTCTAACATGTCAAGAATGCAGTTGGTACAAACCAGTGTTAAAAAAAAAAAAAGACACACACCGTTGCATCATATTATTCAGTGGTGATTATGTCCGAGTACAAAGAAAGGGTGAATTTTAAATCCAAGAAAAGAGGCGGTTCTTTGAATTCTACTACTATCCGTTATACGTACTGAAACGAAAAATATGCACATTTTAGTAAATGAACTAAATAAATTGTCTTGAACTCATCTCGCTGAAAATTCCTAAGTACGCCCCTTTTCAAATACTTCCTTGCTTCAACAGTTTATTAGGTTTTAACAATTATGCGGTCATGAGCTCTTGTTATTATCACTGACTAGAAATTTAAAAAAAAAATCCACTTATCCCACGACCAAAATATCCGTCACTATTGTAACTAATAATGAATAAAATATGTAATAAAAAAAATGTAAATAATATATATTATTTTTTTCATCTAATCTATTTACATATTGAGTATTTACAACATTTGCCTGCAAGTTAAGACCGATCAGCAGCTATTTAATGAATCGAATAATATTATGAAAACATAATATTATATAATCTGTATTTACTGTACAGTGTAAATAGGCTTTCATAAAATGCAACCCTTCAAATTACTAACAGTGCTTCTTGTGAAAGCAGTGAAATATTTTTGGATTTAACTGCTCTCTGGACCCATTTTATTTTTTTTTTTTTATGTACCCTTATCAGTAATTATGAAGTACATAATACATATTATTTCCAAGTTCTAGCTACTATAATTGTACCTATGTAAATCATACCACCAGTAAAATACATGCTAGTTTACATTATTGTCTTTAGAGCGATTTATTAACCCATTGTTTTTGTAATGTTATCTAATTCAATTAATATATTAGTCCCATCCCTCTCCATCAAAATATTTAAAAAACATGTTGTAGCATTTTTAACCACCCTAAATTTTGAATAGATTCCGCTCAATTGGCACCTTACCATTAAAATGTAAAGAAATTATGTTCACACGTTTTTCATATAATTATAATAGATAATAGTATTAAGAAAACAAATTACTATTGATTAACTAATTTACAATTTTAAAATATAATTTTTTAATTTTTATTTCGTTATTTTTACAACCAATAAGCCATGGCCGTATCTAGAATGAATTTTTGGGGAGGGTTTTATTATTATTTTTTCAATGAGAAATTTAACCATAAATTAAGTATTGACAATATTTAATGTAAAATAAAAATAAAGAATTATTTTAGGAA
>JAIPRM010012790.1:0-11872 GCA_025469315.1 Stegophylla sp. TES_Ste_2020 | reverse complement strand
AAAAAGTGTTAACAGAAAAAAAAAAAAGAAAAAAAAAATAAACATCATTGTAAAAACACTAGCTTCTTCACTTTGTTCAGAATCTAAAACGATTTTAATAGTTTTCGCTTGCGATTGTTTTTGGAATTACTATTATATGTATCAGTGGCGTTCCCAGAATATTTCAATGGAGGGGGATGAAAATTTTATTTAGAAAATAAGCAACAGTGGTTTCACCTCACAACTCTAATATTATAATATTGAATATTAATATAATAATTATGTATCATCAAGTCATATTTATTGTAATTTTTATTAAAATTGTAAACATTTTATAATGACAATGACGTTAATGATAAATCCAAATTAAACTATCAATTTTTCTGAATTCTTATCAGTTGAATCAAGTAAATCTTAAAGATCCATTAGACGCGATAAATTTCCAAAATTTACTTAACTCAAAATTGATTAAATATCTTTGAAATTTTGGAGGAAAATTTTTGTGACCGTTTTTATGGTTTTTAAGGCTTTAAGTTTCTTGCTGCATTATTTTTGAAGTTATGTTAAAAAGCAATTTTCAATTTTACGAAAATTTCGGTAATTGCCTATCTTACCGTTTTTTCGACAGATTTTCCACGATTTTGGAAAAAGTATTGAGAAATTTTAAAAATCACCTCTTTAAAGTACTATTTGAGTATGATTTCAGATCTATTTATTGACCGAAATTTTTGGACAAGTATTTTTATGTGAAAAAGTGTTTATAGAAATAGAAAAAAAAAAAAATAAATAAACAGCATTGATAAGCTTATCGCAGAATTTAAAATTTCATCTTGGAAGGGGATCTATCCCCCATATCCCCCCCCCGTGAGAACGCCCATGATATGTATATAATATAATACCTTAAAGTGTTAAATCAATGATTCGTTATTGGTTCATTCAAATTAAGTTTTTGTGACATTTGACGACGCAAAATCGGTTTTATAATAATACAATTGAAATATTCATCTGGTTAGTATGATAAAAGTCGAAAGAAATTATTTAGTATTGTTTTTTTTTTTTCAACCTGAATTATTTTGGCGAAAAACCCCTTTAGGCAAAAATCATTTTAACGTTTTATTTTTATTTTTTTATTTAGTTTAAAACTATAAAACTTTTTTATTCCAACTGATTTATTGTTCAATATAAATATGTCAGAAAAAAAAAAGTGACGGCAACAAGAAAAAGTTAAATTTGATAAAAATATAATTTTAAACCGACTGATTAGATAATTGATTGCTGTCGATATGGTATTTCGATATTTTATTAATGATATAATAATGATACAAACGACTTCTATTGAAACAAATCTCAACTCGTTCAACTATTATCAAAAACAATAGACATTTTATTTCACCAAAATATTCCTCGCGTATTCGACATTATCAACCATAGTTATATAATCAAAAAAATTGGCTTGATGAATACAATGAAATACATATATAATTAAGGCTCAGATGATTGTAAATTATTTTAGTAAAAATAGCCGTTATCCTTTCACAAGATTCCCAGTATTTTATTGGTTAATTTTATAAAATCTTACTCACATATAAGTTAACTCAGATTTTATTGATATGAGTCAATTTTCAGCTATAAGAGATTTAAATTGCGAAACATTGCGAAATATCTCATTTTGAATATCTCAAACTGAAAACAATTGTCGTTCATTACAAACGGAAACCTCTAGTCGGAGTCGTTTGGCGGAAGAAATTATTTTTATCGCTTCTTCGAAAATCCAAAACGTCCACCCGCGCAAGAGTGTTCTGCACGAAGACCGTACGAATACCCATAGTGCGACATAGTATGTCCGACTTATTTTCAATTCTCATTTTTTCGCCGATGTACAGTCCAGTATGTACCATTCCATTATTTACTGTCGCGCGTCCGCCTCCGCGTCGGAAAAATAAATATCGTTTTAACCTTTTTCAATAAAATTTCTCTCTCTCTCTCTCACTCACTTTCTTTTTCTCTTTTTCGTTTATTCTTTCCGTTTTGTTTCCCCCCCCCTGCCCGTCGCCTTCGTCGTAGCCAGTGTATACCGGTGAAAAGTCACCAATCTAGATAAGTGAAGAAAAAACGTACCAAGCTGCGCGAGTCATTTATTCGCGTTACTGGTTACTGGTGTTCGCCGTGCATATTATATTGTCCAGAAAAACCTTTATTTTCGATTCATTAGCAAACGCGGCGCCGAAAAGATTTTTCTGAATATATTTTTAAAATTGCACAGTTCCCGCGGGTTTCGCTCCGACGACCCGACGGACCTTTATTTTTTTATTTTCGTTTATTTTTTATTATTTATTTACTATTTTTTTTTTTTTTTTTTTGTTCTCAACGGACGGACAGATATATATATATATATATATTTTTACGGACGGACCGTCGTGACATCAAACAAATTACTATTGAAAAAGAAACGTTGAATAAAAAATACGCGACAACCGGAGAAAGGCGCGAAAAAAACAGAAAAAAAAAAACACAAAAATACAAAAGGGCAAAAACAATAAACCGAGAAATAAGGTAGTCCGACGTAAAATAATATATATCGCCGTATCTACCCGTACAATAAAACAAAACACCGTAACATTAGACACTAGGAATTCAAGAGACGCATAACATTACTGTTCACTACGCGTTGTTGTGTACAAGCGCGCGATTTAAAAAGACAGCCGAAAATCGGCGCCAAAGTCGCGGCTGACGTGAACTGCGACTTTTAGTCGGCCATTGATTCACGTCCGTCGGAATGAAAACTAAATAGAACGTTTTTACCGGTGGCGAAACTAGAAATTTGGGGCCCCGAAGGTGAAATCGGGGCCGTAAATTTAATGAGAGTACAAAAAGAAAAAAAAAGAATCGGATGAGAGGTGTAGTGATTCATTTATACCTAAATTATTGAAATCATATCGACATTGTTCCGTCTCCAATTTCTAGTCTCATAACGAATAGTTTTGGGGTGAAATTAATGAAATTGATTTTATCAAAAATCACATTTGCGCCTTATTTGACTTTTTCCCCATATTTTTAACAAATGTCTTTTGTTTTTTGAAAAAGTATTGAAAATTTTGATAAGTAACCACGTGATGCGATTTCTAATCTAAAATGTTATTGTTTAAATCTTTTGGCCGAGTATTTCTGTACAAAAATGTGTTTCCATGAAAAAGAAAATAATAATAATAATTAACAAAAATATTATAAAAGCCTCAGTTTCTTCGTACCTCTCAGAATCTAAAATTTTAATTATTATGAAAAAATGAAACGAAGTTCATGAACAATTAATATTGGTATGGCTACGTTTTTTTCATTTTTATATTTTCATATCACCTTATTTTTTTTTTTTAATCGTGCACTATGAGGATGCTTGGACATTGGACATGAGGTCCCCAATGTTTTTCTACGCCATCCACTCCGGTTTTCGCGCCACTGACCGTTGGCCTTAACACCCTTTCACTACAGAATGAATTCAATCTAGAGTGCGCACTGCCCGGACGGCATTAAATTTTATTTTTCATCTCGGTCATTATTTTAGAACATGCGAATGATTCGAATTAGCCATCGGTTTCCGGCAGGTTTCGAAAATAGCCATCACCACGGTGATTACAATAATATTGTATTTTGGGAACCCCGAATAAGTGGAGAAAATATTTTCCTCGTAATTTCTTTGATATTTATCGGATTTTCGTTTTCATCGTCACATCATTGAACTCAAGGCGTATTACGTTATCACACGATTGAAAAAATTTCTGCCGATTGTACGATTTCACTGGAAGCGTATGTGTGAGTCCACATCTGCAATAAACGCAGAACATTAGTCTGATAATTTAAAATTTTGTATATTTTCTGCAAAAATGATTTTTTTTACTTTTAAAATTATACACAGTTATTGGCGTGTGTTTCTATACCTATGTATGAATATTAAGGATTTTAAAATATTGAAATTTATCGATAAATATTGATTTAATTACACCACTGAATAAGTGATAATTCAATTTAAAAATGCAGAATAATTATGGCAATTTGAATATAAATGTTTGTAAAAAAAAAAAAAAACACTTTGTTAAAGTAGATAATTTAAAAATACTTTATTCGAGCTTATGACGGGTCATTTGAAGGGCTTATGAAGGTCCAAAAAAATATTCGGCTGTGCTCAGCCACCATTGTTTGTCTTTGTGCGTTTGGCCTTGACTGTTTTTATGCGATGTTCCCCAAATTTCAAAATAATATGTGATTTAAACGTTAATAATGATGTTTGTGTAGGTTCACATGTTTACATGGTTCTATTGTCTCCTGTAAAAAGCTAAGATTTTCTCATAGAATTTCTAAATTGACATTATAAACTTTTTATCTTTATATATATATATTTATTATAAATTATCTCTGTCACTCAAACATTACGAATTTTGTCGAATGTAACGGTCACGTGATCAATTTTTTTTATTCGAGATCCGTACAAAATGAATTTTCAGTTTAAAAAAGTTTTTAATTTTAAATTAAAACAAGTTAAATAAAAAAGGACTGTTTACAAGTGCTTAATTGACGGGAGATGGCTTCGTTATATAATTTACAGTTCCAGTTTCGAGAAGTCAACTGTTATCGTAATTATTTGTATTCTCAGCGAATCCATGTAGACGAAAAATAATAATAACAAAACCGGTAATAATTCACACCATGGGTATTCTTCAGTACTCGTGCAGGATTCACTTAGTAGGAGTGTCGAATTTTAAAGAACGATAAATCATTTCTTCGATAAAACGATTCTGGGCTGAGCTTTAGTTTATTCGATACAATTTTTCTCAAAAATGATAGAGTTCATTATTATGATAAAATTATATAATAGTTTTTATTTTTTAACCGGCCAGTTTTATATTTCATTATTATAGAAAATAAAAAAAATATTAGATGTAAAAAAAAAAAATAGTGTTATTTAATAATTTTCTTTCACCAAAATATTTGTCAGACTATTCATATGTCTATCTACGTTTAAATTTGTTTATTAAGTTTGAATTAAAAAAAAAAAAAAAAAGAAAGAGTTTCCTAGTCTTTTTTGCCAAATTTCTGATAATCATTGCCAAATTTTAAGAAAAATATCGAGAATTTCAAATAACGACCTCTTAAAATTACCATATCCGGTAGCCATTCGGACATCACAGCCTTTCGGACAAGTATTTCTATACCAAATAGTGTTTATAGGAAAATATAATTTTCGTTTTTTTCCAAGCACAAAGTTCTTCGATTCGCTCAGAATGTAAAACCGTGTAATAGTTCTCCTTACTCGCGCTGAGCTATAATAATTGAGTTTTCCCGCGCACTTTCCACGACAGCCTATATGCAAATATGTAACAATATCAAAAATAATAATTGTAATAATAATAATAATTAGTCTCTGTGCGCGCGCAGTGCTCTGATAGATTATTTATTTTATTCCATCACGAACTCACCCTTGTAGCTGTTTGTACACCCATTCTTCTTCGGGTCTATACACGCTCGTTTTTAAACTAATTAGTCACCCCCTTCACTCACCCCGTCGTCCACTCCCACCGATATCCTCGATATTGACAACATATAATATATACATATTATTATACACCGGTGTGTATGCGTTTGGAGAGCGCGAAATAAATATCACATTGGGGGGGGGAGGGAACACTCGCGGAGTTTTTATTAGAACTTATAAACTTTTCGTATAAAAGTCTACGGATATAATATAACTTAATAACGCGCGATCCGCAGTGTATTACAAAATATAAATCAAACTGCACACGACTACGCGCGCCGCGTGATAAAAATTATTATTATTCGCGTGGGCGAAAATCGCCACGAAACTAACGCACGCCGCACGATTTTAGACCCTTCATCGTGTTACATAAAGCTTGTAAAAAATCAGACATTGCTTTTGCGTTCATTATTTCAAGAATTTCATTTTTGATATTTGAATTATTATGGAAAAAAGGCATAAATTGTTTTTATTTTCTGTGTACAACTTTTTGTACGAAAATACTTGTCCAAAAGTTTCGATCAATAACTTTTTGAAACCGGATTTGCATTTAGATTGTACTTTAAACAGGTCATTTTTTGAATTTCTCAATTCTTCGATTTCTTTTTTGGAAAAAACTACCTAAAATTTGACAAAAACGACTCGGCGGAAACCATCATTTTTTGATCCGAACTATATGAAAATAATTTAAACATAGATAGAAAATAATATAAGAAAGATTTTGGCGCGAGAAAATTTTGAAAATGTTAAAAAATAATTTTGGACATTTTTCTAACATATTTTTTTTTCTCATTTATATTTTATATTATAAACTCCTTTCGTTCAGAATATCGTTTTATTGAAGAAATGATTTATCGTTTCTTTAAAATTATTCAATACACCCGCCAAGAGAATACCACCCGTCGTGTGAAGTATGTCCGGCTTTTTTTATTTTAATTTTCAACATTTTTATTTGGTTCAAAAATAGTGTTTTAGAATATTAACGAGTTTGTGTGCTATGCTTTCAATAATAATCGGCGAACGTTTCGAGTCACCGACACTGTCGTTTTCGGTGTAACGAACATAATATTATATAGTTTATGGCATATTTTCCTTAAATTTTATGTATACAGGGTTTCTTAACGATTGGAAAAGTGTTAAAAACTTCAATAAAAAAAAATAACATAAAAGGACCAAGTTTTGATGTCGCACAATATTCAAAATATTATGATTCCATAACATCCGCCTTTTTTTTTTTTTTTCAGCTAATTGAACTTTTGAACCCCTTCCGTTCATAATCCATACTTACGCCTATATGGTTTACGACCTACCGGGTATAGGTACACGCGAGTTATAAAATTGTTGTTTTACTTTCCGATAATATAGCTGCTCTGGGCTGCGGCGGATTTTAGTGCGAAAATTGAACTGGCATTAAAAAAAAAAATAATAATAATAATAATAATAATAATAAAATTCTCATTTCATACCTGAATATTATAAAAAAAAATAAATCGACTGAAAAACAAAACCGCGTTATAGTAGCAATATTTTATCGACGCGCATAACACTTATACCGATACGGGCGTTATAGACTTGGGATTAACGAGGAAATTGTTTGAGTGAATAATAAGAAATACGCGCATCCGTGGGATCACCGAAGACGTGAACGTTAATAACAGTTTCCAAAAGGTTTTTTGTTTTTTTTTTTTTTTTTTTTAGTGATTTTACAATATTGTGTTTCTTTTTCTTTTTATCTTCTCGCGGAAACACTTTTACGTGTAGAAATAATCGTCCGGCGGTTTCAAACATCAAAATTTTTCGATTATAAATCGTATCCTTTACAGTGATCGTTTTTCAAAAACGAACTCTTTAAAACGGAATGAAAACTGTAAAATATGTCGTACAAACGAGGTATTGTTAAAGGCAATTTTATGAAATTTCAACAATTACCAACAATTTGTTTTTAGATTTCTGTCGAAGATATTAAGACGCTGAATATTTTATAGTGATTTTAGATTTCGATTGGAGCGAAGAAGCTATTGTTTTCTAATAATGCTTTTTTATTATTTATATATTTTTCTATTTTTTACGTACACACTTTTTTTTTTTTTTTTTTCGTAGAAATACTTGTCTAAAAGTTTGGACCAGCAACTTTTTGAATCAGAATTTTACTCATTTAGACCACTTTTGGAGGTAATTTTTGAAATCCACAATAGGTTTTTCTTTCGAAATTTAGAGAATTCAAAAATTGTATTCGTATAGAATAATGAGTGTTATATTATTGCCGTTCGTCGGATAACAATATGGAATCATTACCGAAACACGTCATAATATTACATCGTGGTTGTTTAAAGCGACGAAATAATAGTGAACATTCGAAATCACAGTAGTTGAAGTCAATAGTGACGTACGTAGAAAACAAAACCGGATCGTCCGTTGTATTTATAATTTAATAATAATTGAAAATTTCAATACCGTGTTTATGGCAGTTCGTTTTTATTAAACGGCTTTCTGTCATTACTCCGCGTTTTTATTTTATATATAAAAAAAAAAAACTGAAAAATAAAACAGAAATGTCCACGACACTAAATTATTTTAATGTTTTTCACTGGAAATTTCAATGACAATAGAGCACGACGACGACGTATTTCTTATTGTTTCGAATGGGTTTTGTCGTTTTTCCTCTCGTTCTTTCATCTCTCGAGGGGAAATATAATAATTTCTAGTCACAAATATATAAAAAAAAAAAAAAAAAAGAAAAGAAAAAAAATGTTTATATATATATATATGTATAGAACATAAATTACATGAATGAGTCAAAAGTTATTTACATTGCCTTTTACCATCTATTTATACGTCGACAAAAACGTTTTATATAAACGTCAGCTGCGTATTCCGCGTACAATTGATTGTTGCACTTTTTCCCGCGATAACACGTTACGATTGTTCAAAACTAATTATTGCTGTCGGTCGGGTTTTAATTATTATTAGTATTTTTTTTTTTTTTTTTTACTTTCTGTTGCGCGGCGAAAAGAAAGAGACGTTAAATTACACAAGAAGCAAACGCGTATATAAATGAGTGTCCAATATAATTAATTGAATCGGGCGAAGTGCGCAATCTGCTGCTGCACGGTACGGCTCGGAAATATTCGGACCGGAATGTGTTGCGAGGAACAATCTAAAACGGAATTGAGTTATTTGCGAGGTTAAACAATTTAAACGACTAACGCGGCGAATAATTGTTATTGTAATGGGACCGAAAATTTACGAGAATCGCAACCGCGTCGCGAGACGTCATTGTTGTCAGCAGTGACTTGAGGGGTGCGGAAAAAAAAAAAAAAAAAACAAGACGCCCTTATAATTTCACCGTGGGTATTCTCGGCTCTTGGAACGGAATACTCGTGAGTCGTGCCGAATATTGTGGAATTTTATAGAAACGATAAACTGTTAGAACTCTTCGATTAAACTACTCCGAGTAGTGAAATAGCTTATGGGTGATGTACAGTTATTGGCAGATTAATATTGAATCTTTTTTTTTTTAGATTCTGAACGAAGTGAAGAAGCTAGTGTTTTTACAATGATATTTTTTTTTTTTCTGTGTACAACTTTTCGTATAGAAATACTTGTCCAAGAGTTTCGATCATTAACTTTTTGAAACCGGATTTGCCTCTAGATTGTACTTTAAAGAGGTCATTTTTTGAATTTCTCAATTCTTCAATATTTTTTTTGGAAAAAACTACCCAAAATTTGACAAAAACCATCATTTTTTGATCCGAGTTTTATGAAAATTTAAACGTAGATAAAAAATCTTATAAAAAAGATTTTGGCGCAAGAAAATTTTGAAAATGTGAAAAAAAATCTTTGACATTTTTTTTTCTTTTATTATTAACTTCCCTCGTTCAGAATCGTTTTACTGAAGAAATGATTTATCGTTTCTTTAAAATTTAATACGCCCGTCAAGAGAATACCACCTGTCGTACGAAGTACACCCCCATCGTGCGAAGTATGTCCGGCTTTTTTACTTATATAAATACTTTATTTAAATTATTGTTTTCGGTTTTAATTCATTATAACAATGATCTTTGATTGTAACATTATAAAAAATATGTCAAAATCAATTTTTATCGGAGTATAATATACCCATTACGTTCATTTTCGTATTTTCGATAGGTTGAAATAGAAAAAGTTAAAAAAAAAAAAAAAAAACCCCAATGGGGTATCAGACCCCCCCACGCTTTCTCGCTCGTATACGCCCCCTGTCGGTCGACGGCGACGACTCTGTTTAATGGAACAGGAAGTCATTTCCCCCCCCCACACCCGTATAAGACGTTACACGTTCGCACACATAAAATATTATGATTCTACATCATCTCGCCCTTATAAATATTAAATTGTTGGCGCGTTCTGAGCCGTGTTAAACTGAGATGGGCCATAAAGCGCCGCCGAGAACACATCATCTTCTCATCCCTGCCCGTTCCAGCCAGGAGAGCGATCGTTTAGTTTTGAGTACCGCGATCGTAGTAGCGCGCGTTTTTGGACGGAAAATGAAAATGAAAATGAAAAAAAAAAAAAAAAATCAGTTTAAACTTTACCGGTAAATCATCATTGCACCCGCTCGGCCGGCCAATCATAATGTACGCGTAGTCGTATCGAAATTGGAAACTTTACGAGCGGCATTGTGTGTTTATAGGTGTGTTTTTGTATTTTAGTTGTATTTTTTTTTTTTTTTTTTTTGTATTTTAACGCGGCGGATCCGACGGACGCGAACGGTAAATTATTTTCCACGCGTTAACTATTCGCTACGTATGCCGGTAAGGCGCACAGGGGGTGGGGGGAGTGTTTTAAGTGTCTCTCCGCGGCGGCGGCGGCGGCCGACACGATTTTTATTAACCGTAAACTCTTGTTCCCCCCGCTGTACAATGGCTGCACGCTTTCTTAGGTCTTTCGTAAATGATTTTCCCGTAAAAACGCTTAAAGCGTCCGCGCGTTTCCCGCGTTTAATACGCGTTCCGTTCACGTGTACCTGCTGCCTATGCGCGCGAGTTATTTGTGTATTAAGAAAAATCGGAGGAAAAAGACGTGACTTAAGGCACTTAAGGCGTTCTTCGCTCCTCGAGCGGAATACTTTTGTGGGTGTAATTGAATTTTAATAGAACGATAAAATCATAAATTCTGCGCACAAGACGATTCTGAGTGGAGCATTCAATTAATATGCGTTCAGCGACAACAGTGATTGTCGATATGGTTGAAAATATTTTTATTTAAAAGGACGTATGTGTTGTTTTCGTTTTGCCAAAGTACAACATAGCAAATTTGCGTTTAGCAGAATCAATTTAATATCACCTGCTTATTGATATTAAAGTAAATTATCAAATTTCAAGATATTATCTGTGTTCCCATGTGGGTTTTTTTGGACAATTTTAATTTTCAAGCGAGTTACAAATGTCTAAAATATTACAATTTTAAAATGCTTATTAGTGGCTTGAAAATTTAAGAAAAACCGACATAGGAACATAGATAATAATTTTAATTTAATTTTGATAATGGATCAATTTACTCTAATATTAAAGCTGATGATATTAAATTAATTCCGCTGAACGCAAATTTGTTATATTATTGTAAATTATACAATTTACAAAATCGCGATGTTAATAACAGAATAATCTACGTCCAATTCTTTATTAGTATAAATGACAAAAAAGCGTATAATAAGATACGTAATAATAAGCACTAGTATCACTATATTATGGTATTCGACGAGAATAACAAAATTAATTCATTTTTGTGCGATTGTACACCGATCTTACACGTGCCATCAGTACCGGATTATGAATTTAGTGCCTCCAGGTCTTGTATAAAATAAAGCCTCTATTATATTTATTATTTTTATTCACAAATCAAACAAGGAACTTTTACGGTCGGATATTCGAAAATCTCTTGTATTCTTGGTAAAGTAATAAAGCTATTTTCACAATAAGTTTATTTTTTTTATGTGTACAGAAATACTTATTCACAAGTCTCGACTAGCCAATTTTCAATCACAATTTACTCCGAGAGTGTACTTCTAAGAAATAATACATTTTCAAAGTTATCATTATTTTTTCGGAAATTTGGGAAAAACTTTCCAAAATTTGAAAAAAAGGTCTATTAACTTATTTATTTTTTTTATTCAAACATAATGAAAATTTAAATAAAGAAACCATTGAAAATGTGATACTTTATTTATGCTTTTTCTAAACTTTATAATTTTTATGTAAAATTGCGTATAAAAAAAGCCGGACATACTTCGCACGATGGGTGTACTTCGCACGACGGGTGGTATTCTCTTGACGGGCGTATTAAATTTTAAAGAAACGATAAATCATTTCTTCAGTAAAACGATTCTGAACA
>JAIPRM010012789.1:0-11872 GCA_025469315.1 Stegophylla sp. TES_Ste_2020 | reverse complement strand
GGTCATTTTTTGAATTTCTCAATTCTACAATTTTTTTTTTTTGGAAAAAAACTACCTAAAATTTGACAAAAACGACTCGGAAACCATCATTTTTTGATCCGAACTATATGAAAATTTAAACATAGATAGAAGATAATATAAGAAAGAATTTGGATAATTTTTTCCAACATTTTTTTTCTCATTTATTTTTTATATTATTAACTTCCCTCGTTCAGAATCGTTTTATTGAAGAAATGATTTATTATCGTTTCTTTAAAATTAAATACACCCGTCAAGAGAATCTCACTCTTCGTGCGAAGAACACCCATCGTGCGAAGTATATACGGCTTCTTTTTTTTTTTTTTTACCACACATACATTAGCTATTGGTCTATAATACGTATTTTGAATAATACGACTGTCATGTACCTAGTGCAATGCCGTCGATTTATGAACACACTATTCACGAATGTGGAAATGGATTTTAGAAACGGATACGAAACGACATCCGAGAAACTTTGATGGCGCCACAACGCCGAAAACTCGTGAAGTTAATATTATTTGCGCGTACCCCAACGATGCCGACAGTTGTGCGACTCGGAGATTGCTGACTCGCGATTGCTCGTGGACTGTGTCGTCTTGCAGCTGTAACATAGAAAAGCCGAAACGTGCAGTCAATTCAGATACCTATAATATTATTTATAATGTAAATGTAAGTGGTACGGTAGTCGTAAAATACTATTAAACCGCCAACGAATCGCGTTGCATCTCGTTGTCGATTAAACATACCCAATCTGCAAATAAGACGTGTGCTCCCGATGCTCGTGTAATAATATTATGAGCGCATCAAACGATTAAACTATAATACGTATCGGTTATTATTATTATTATTATTATTATTATAGTGGCCGTATGCAAATGTGTTTCTCGTGAAACGCTGCGGCGGCGCGGCGGCCAGTTGGCGTTAATAATTTCTGTGAAAACTTAAGTTTTTTTTTTTTAAATTAGCGTACACCCCGAGTGCCGCTCAATAAACGATTGTAGAAAATAAATATTACATAAAATATTTTTCAAAAACGTTCTCAGCAGGAATAATATAATATATAATTGACCGCTGCCCCGCAATAATTTACGACTACTACCTACCGGTTGATATTTCGTGGTATTTGTTTTTATGCACGTTCGATAATCCGGATATATATTATTATAATATACTCGCGCGCCGTCGTATCTGATCCTGAATTTTCTCTTCTGGGAAATGTAAAATTACGTGAATACAGTAAAAAAAACCTCAACAAGTCGTTAACGGCCTTCTTCACCGTCGTCGTCGTAACGAAAAATCGCTACAAATAATATTGACTGGAAAACGGCGATAATAATAATTATTATCGATACATAAAAATATTCGTACATGATGAAACAGGAAAACATAAACGCAATGCGTAAACGGACGTTACGACTTTACATATACAATTATTTAGTCACGCGTACAGTGGCGTCTGATGATCATTTTTATCCCGTATAACAGTGATTTCCAAACTGTTTCAATTAAAGACTCCCTGAAAATAGAAATTTTTTCTCACCCTTCCTACGAATAATACGAAACGAAATAAGTTACCAACAGGTACTCAGTATTTCGACATATTTTCAACTCTTACGTTTTTACGTTTATAGTATAATCAAAGGAACAATCGTAACTAACTTATATTTTAATTACATTTTTTGTACAACAATGTGCTTGTTTTCCGTGTAATAATGTCCCAAAATTAAGATATAATGCGTTATTACCGTTTCACAATTTTTTTTTTACTTCGTCTAGTTTGAATAGATATTTTCATACTTGGCAACTGCTAAAAGTCCTGCTCCACGCAGGATAAAAAGTCACAATGAATATACATTAGACCCTATTGTACGATAAGCTCGGTAGCTAACTCCAGGATAATCATATTTTTTTCGATCCTAAATTTTTAATGTATTAAAACGAAGGAAATATGATTCTTATAGCAAAGAGTCAGATAAAATGTTAATTGATTTTACCTCTTTTATATTAGTTATGAAATTCGACGGTGGGTTTTCTCTGTACCAATATAATGCACTGATTTTTTCTGGAATAAATTTCATGAAATCACTTTTATCCAGTAATCGGACGTTATAATAATATATTTACATCGCGCCTCCCCTGTGAAATAATCGAGTGTCCCGAGGGAGCACAATAATTAGGGAACCGTTGCGGTCAAATATTGTAATAAATGACTGTTACGGTTATGGGCCGTTTTTTCCGACCTAAGTATATACATATAATATAAGTACTAGAATCGGTCGGAGGAAAACGAAAACGTAGGTCGGCAGTTATGTAATATTGTACGCGTACGGTTTGTTTGATTTTCAACAAAGTGAATTAACGGAAATACATCACGTCATATATTAAGACACAATGGAATTCGCTCGAGTCCCTCGACTCGCCATGATCTCCTTCAAGACTTCTAATACTCGGCTCTTCGTCGTCGTCTTAAACGAGCACTTCGTTCGAGGAGTTCGTTCGTTCCCTGTAGATTTTCCAGAGTCATCCCGTACACCGCACTTATATACGGTTACCACCGGAATCACGTACATTTATTATTATTATTAGGGTGAGAGACTTGTAGCTCTAAAAAAATTTTAATTATGCATGCATTTATGCTCTAAAAATATGCAAAAATGCTAAAATAATCTCTTATAAAACATAAATTTTACTGTAAAAACTCAAAATAATATTAAAAATTGTCTTGTATAATATATTTTAATATGTATTATTAATTATTATTCTTCTATTACTTATGATTTTTTTTTTTTTTAATCTTTATTCTTTTTATGCTTACATTTAAACAAATAAAAATATCAAATAATATATTCAATCTGTTCGGGTATTCAGGGAAAAATTTTCCGATAACAACAAAACTCAAATTAAATATTAAAAAATATGTGAAATATGCGCTTAAAATTAAAATATAACCGAAATATGCACTTATATCGAAAAAAGAGCTAAATATGTAAAATATGCAAAATAAAGAGCACTGCATACAACTCCTGAAACGCATTTCTATATTACTTAGCTATGTTTTGAATGATTTTTAAAAAACATGATAAATCCCTGGCCCTAATTATTATTATACTATACGACGGTGCGTACAATTTAATATTATTATCGGATACCAACTCGTATCGTTGTTGTTATTATTAACGTAGGAACACCGGTTTATCGACGTGATCGGTATTTACTCGCTTTTAATTAGTCCGGAGAATAAAAAAAAAGGATTAATCGATCAAATCTAATAATTAAAGCGCAATCACTCCGTTTGTATTTTGTATTACACGCGTAAAAACCTATTAATTATGATTATAATCAGTGCGCGTATAAAGGATTTTTACACCCCGAGGGCGAAACAATTTTGACGTCATTTCTCCATTAGGATTTTTTATTTTATTCATTTTTGTATACTCTCACCTTCTTGGTATGTTTTTTTTTTTTTTTTTAAACGTATTTAAACCATACATTTAACTTTCATCACTTTTTAATTATAGGATATCAATAACAAATACTAATATGTCCACGGGTTAATAGATTTTTAAAAAGCCGGACATACTTTGCAGTGTTTGCACCATAGATTTTCTTCACTTCTCGTGCGGGACTTGGTGGGTGTGTTAAATTTTAAAGAAACGATAAATCATTTTTTTCAAAAAAAAAAAAAAAAACCATTCTGAACAGGGCTTCGGTTGTACAGGGTATAATAATTGAAAATATAATAAAAATGTATAGATTTAATAATTCAAAATATTAATTTAGTAGTTCATTACGAATAATGAGAATTTATATAGTAAATACATTTTAAAGTTTTTGATAACATTTTAAATACCTAGACGTATTACGGTTAAGTCATATTATAGAAGTTTTTAAAATATCAATTTGCACTAAGTATTCAAAATAGGTTTAACCATTCTCTTTAGATTTTACTAAAGTCAGTATAGAATAATTTGCATGTATAAAGTTCAGGTGGAACTCTGTTAATAGTTGACCCGGGAGAGTTTACATAAAATCGAGTGAGTTTACTATCGCCCGGCCCGTCAAACGTTTCGAACGACCTGGTAACAATGCATGAGTGCTGTAGGCAAATTCTCGGAAGTGATTTACATTCGTTTGAAATTGGTGCGAGACAAATGTGTTGCCACTTTATATTGTATTGTTTATGTAATCCCAGTGTTGTGTAATAAAATTTGTAGTTGTCGTGCCACAAATACTTAACGACCGAATGGTTTCAGTAGGGATGGTTATTTCGTTCATCATAATAATATTGTGTAATAGTGGGTTTAGTCGACCCCGAAATTAATCGAGAGGATTAATAACATAAAATTTAAAATAAAACTCTAATAGATTTATCAAGGAAATAATGAATTGCTAAAATATAAACCACAAGGCTGAGATTATACGTCATCACGTAGAAAGTGACCAAGAGAAATTTAAACATTTTTTAGTAAATTTCAATTAAAAAACATTGACTCGATAGATTTTCAAAAATACGATATCATTAAAACAACACAAAAGAAAGTATGATGTCCAATTATTTTATTCATTCAAAGAAAGATTCGAAATATAGTGCCGTCATTATTAAGGTTAATTAAGATTGTGAGTATAATTTAATAGATAGGGGTTCAAAATTTCAATTTCCTGCTGAGTGTAACATCAAAACTAGGTAATTAATTAAAAGATGTGATTTTTCAAAATCCACAATAGTGTTCCCCAAGCGTAAAGAAAACATTTTTTATAAAATTTTAGTAATTTAATAAGCTATATAACGGTCATAGATGGGAAGTTGAAATTTTCACATTGTATATTGATCATAATATTTATATTGAATTCCTTCCTTGATTTTTTTTTTTTTTTTTTAATATACTCAAAATTTACCCATTAAATTTTATTATAACTATGTTCCTAAAGATACTAGTTAATCATGGTGTCAAGGTTATCACACGTCACAGCTTTTTCTGTTCCAGTAGTCGCTAATGGTTGATGACACGAAAAAGGATGCCATTATAGGTGACACGGTCTCCCATTAATTTTCTCTCGGATAAGCGCGGTTTTACCTTCGTCAGAGGAAATCGTTGAAATGATTACGCTTGTCCAATGATTCCGTCGTTTTCGAATAGATCTATATTATTGTGATCGAAATAATTTCCTTTGATATCCAAACACAAGCTTACCTAACATCTCGGCAGAACTCGATTTTCTATACTATTCCACGATGTGTTCGACCGTCGTCATCCGAACGCACCACTGCAGACGAGCTCCGACGAAACCGAACACTAAGCTTTATTCCAAATTAGAACTCAAAAGACGCCGAGTGACGGATGAAAACGCTCGTGCAAGTAAATTATGATGAATCTCTAACCCTGGCCATTAGAGTCACTCATTCTTCTAAAAATACGTCACCTGTCTTCTTGTTTGGAATAGTGTAAAACATTGTAGATACGACACTAAAGCAGCTAATCTATTTATAACATTAGGGTGGTTCTTATTTGGATCATTCTTAAATTCTTATGTTGAATGGGTTAAAATAAAAAATAAATAAATCAACAAGTATAATTTCAACGGGAAAAATATGACTTAGTCGAATAGTTGAAGGTCCACCTTTATGCAAAAAATTGTTCTTATAATTTTCAAAATAAATCAATTTTATTTAGTTTACATTTTAGCATATTTCAACATTTTTTTTTTTTTTTTTATCAATTTTGTCGGTAGTTTTCTCCTTACACTTAGATAAAGTACTGAGAATTATGAAAAATTACCACTTCAGAGTACCATTTGGGTGTGATTTCTGATCTAAAAAGTTACTCTATGAAACTTTTATGTAATTCTATACAAAAAGTGTTTCCAGAAGGAGAAAAAATAAAAATAAATTTTGTAAAATCATAAATCGCAAAAACACGGGTAGGAAAAAACTTAAATAATCCTTTTTTTCCGTGGTTATGTGAAGCAAAGACACTTTATTCGGTGCCCTATGCAGTCGCACCGGCTCCCCCTCCTCTAGGGCTTGGCACTTATGATAAACATTATACAAACGAACTTCTTGCATAAATGTGGAGTACAAACCTTCATTTTTTTGGCCATTTCGTATATTTTCCACTGAAATTAAAACTGTTACATTTTTTTTTTTTTTTTTTTCAAAAATAATAATTATTTAAATGCGTTTAATGGATTAAATTTTACGTTAATACAGCAAGACTAAAGAATTTAGTTAAAAGGTTCGTACTGGTCTTAAAATTGTTAATTTTTTTTTTAACAGTTTTTTGCATTCAAGATAAGAATTCAATAATGGCCCAATAGACCATTCCTTGAGCCTTCTAAGACCATTCTTTTGGACATCATCCAACATGATGTTTTACCCTTAAGTATAATATATTATAACCGTAAAAGGGTAGAAATAATAATAGAGTTTTTCAACGCAGGTAAAAACTGATTTAATTTACGAATGTATACGTTAATTTTACCAGCAGTGTGCAAATATTTTCTGTTGTCACGATGACTGTAAAAATAAAGGATAATGATTTATACGAAAATAACAAATAGCACAATTTAGGTACCTTATTCATTGTTTGTTTTAATGTTATAGTTATCGATGTACGCAAATAAACGACGCGGTAGCACGAACACAATTCGTCTGCGTGACATTTGGCAGCACTCTCCGAACCGAGACATTTCACGAAGACGAGTGTCCTTGAGTAAAGACCCGAGTAAGGTATGTATTTTGGAAAATATCTCACTGTTCTATCGTTTTAAAAAAAAATCTTAATAATATACAACTTGTACAAAATCAACCCGTATCCAAAATCAAAATTCTAATAATCTTTATAAATCATATAATTTGGCTTAAAATGACACTTTAAAAAGGTAATTTTTCAAAACCAATCTCAATAGTTTTTCCGAAATTTGAGAAAATTACCCAAAATTTGACAAAAATGCCTATATGAAAATTTAAATATACATAGAACATAATATGAAAAATATTTTGGCGAAAGGCACTTTTTAATATGTGAATTTTTTTTTCCTTTCTTAATTTTTCGAGCCTGTTTACAGTTTTGAATAGGAAAACTTGTTTTTTTTTTTTTTTTTTTTTTTTTTTTATGTTATCTTGTATAAGCTGAAGCACCTTTCAGATTCGTATTGTCGAAGAAACAATTTATTATTTCTTTAAAATTCAACACGGCCAACAAGTATCTCACACCTGAGAGAAGCGAAGAAAGCCCATGATTGTGTGAAGTATGTCCGGCTTTTTATTGAGTGCGTGCGGCCGGCGAAATGATCGCAAATCGACTAGTGACCACCATCGGCCTAAAAAGTTTGAAGACCCCTGTTTTGGACAATACGACGACGCCCGGACGGACGGTGCCGAGAGATATCAGCTGCAGCAGACAACGACGATTGAGATACATACACGCATCTAGAACGACCTCGCGAAATCCTCCGGTCCATTTAGTCCGGCAACAGCAATAATGATACAATAACAATAACAATGCCGTTGGCATTAGACTACTTTCTAGTCTCTAGTTCCCGAATAATGTTGTAACAACGCACGCAGACACACAAATACACACGCACGCGCACACATACACACCCTCGCGCGTACAATCGCGCACATGCAGACGGATAATTTATGGGATTTAATATTTAACGATAAAAGTTTCGGGACGTCAAGTACATAATTAAGCTACATGTTTTATTTCCACGGTCGTTACGGAAAGATATAAACTTTTGAATTTATCGTCCGTGCCGGGAGAGAGGGGAGGGCAGACGGGGTGAATACTCGTGGTCGACGGGCGCAGAGAGGGGGGATGGCGATAGCGGTTGCGGTGTCGGGGTCTAGGGGAGGGCTTTATTCCCTGCAGTGAAACACACGATTTTTCAATGCCTTTTCGTCTTATATTAATTCGCATTTTATTATTTCATTCGTTTCGCGTGCGAATTTATATTATCATTATTATTGTCGTCGTCGTCGCAGTTGGGACGGTGAAAATTGTACACCGTTCGATAATAATATTACTATTTACAGCAAAACCGAACAGTTACAGTAAAAATTATTATAGTGTGTATTTTACAAACGTTATCGGTAAGAAACAATGAAGGAAAACAATCGACGAAACAACATACCTATTATTATTAAGAATTCGGTCGCGATAAATTTCAAACAGCAAAATATTTTACTACACAGGTCTCTTCCGAATTTTTCTCGGGTTTTGGGCGATCGCATAATAATCGCTTCTCCGACTATTCGGATCCAAGTAGTACACAATAATAATTTGGGTCCGGTAGTTATTGAATTTCGCATATTTTTTTTTTTAGAAGCGTCTTAAACATGCATTTTCTATCTTATAAAATGTTGTGATTCAATAACATACTATATAAAAATCACAAAATAAATGATTCTTGCTTTGTAATTTTTTAATTTTTAAGATATTTTTTTTAAATTTCACTTTTAATTAACTATTATCCAAGAATCTAGAGGTAAAAATAATCGTCTTTGAGAAAAAGGGTGTGAATTGAAGAAGCTAGAGTTTTTACAATTATGTTTTGTACATATATATATGTATATAGGTATAAGTTTTATTTTTTTATGTGTACACGTTTTCGTTTTTGATCAAAAATTTTAACCAGCAACTTTTTAAATCAGAATTTGCTTCAATCAAAAACTTTTGGGAGTTCATTCTTTGAAATTCTGGTTTTTCCAACATTTGCCTTTAAAACGTTTTCTTTATTCAAATTTTATGAAAATTAATATAATGACAGGCAGTTAAATGAAAAAATTTATATTTTTAATGAAAATTATACGTTTCACGGATTTATTTTTTAGTTTTAAAAACACATTTATAACTCTCCGATTCTAATAATTTTAAGCACAGTTATGTAGGTTTTTAAGTCCCGGTATTTAAATATTAATTTCATTTTTTTATGACATCAACATCCAGCAGTTGATAATAATATATTATACGGGTGTTATAGACATTTCATTTTCAACCGTGGCGCGATATTTCACCGGAGCACTATATTTTTGTCAAGTGATAAATAATTTTTTTCCTACCCGTCTGCATTAGAGCGTTTTGTAACATAAGTACTCTTTTTTTAATCACATGTTTGCCGTTTTATTCATAATTTTTATTGTATTTAAATAAGACAAAGAATTTTTTTTTAATATATAAGATAATATACAATTTATACATATACATGCACAATAAGTATAAATGATAATAGGGGTAAAATCATAAATAAGTGATACGTGAATAAGAAGCCACCCATTAGTGACACTTAGTTGTGAATAAATTTAAAAAGAAAACAAAAAAATTAAAAACAAAAGGAAATCAGAAAGAAAAGAAGAAAAAAAGAACACATGATAAGAATCTATAAGCTAGTAAAGAAAAAAAATAATATTTATACCAAAAATATTAAAAGTATTTTTTCATACCACACGAAGAGTGTCTGATTTTATTTCGGGGGGAAAATACTTCAGTATAAATTACGAATATCGTACCTATAGTTAAATCTCTAAATTAATGATTTCTGCTTTTGCGTCATTGGATCGTCTCGAAATATCATTTAACATTCTCGTTCGAACACAATGAATTATTTTCCACTCAGAGCCGTGACTTATAAAATAATATTTTAATACAAAATATGAACGAATTGCGTATATTAGGTACACAATGAATTTAAGTGTTTGAATTGAACGAAATACCAATAATAATAATAATAATATACGTGTAGTTCGACTCTCCGGACGTTATTATAAAATATTACAGTTATATAAATTATTATTTGTCGTTGCCGCACACAATAATACTATTATACACGGAGACCAGTTGAATTATAAAATCGATTCGGAAATTTATGTATATTTGTAGAATTATTATTCGAACGAGTGTATAATATTATACACGCACACCGGTGTACACCACTACTGTACTACACGTGTGTACCTGCAATTATTCAAATGAAGTGAAAACATAATATAGTGTTTAACGAAATTAAATTTCGGAAACTGCGGAACATCTAACCTTTAGTGGCGGGTTGAAAATATTTCACCACCGCCGCCGCCGGTTCGTTTAATTTAATATAACATAATATTTTACGCTTGCACCGCGCGTTCTGTTTTTATAATTAAATGTCATGTACGAGTATAAAGTATTGCCGAA
Organism: Stegophylla sp. TES_Ste_2020; assembly: GCA_025469315.1. Classification (NCBI taxonomy): domain Eukaryota; kingdom Metazoa; phylum Arthropoda; class Insecta; order Hemiptera; family Aphididae; genus Stegophylla; species Stegophylla sp. TES_Ste_2020. Next base: position 1,679 of record JAIPRM010012789.1, on the reverse strand, counting down.
AACGTTATTGCGATATTTCAAAAAATTACCGTCGAAACGTCAATATTTTTGAACTCGGAGCTCTAGGGGGGGGGGAGGGGGCGCGGAGTTCGCGGTCGAGCGGTGAGAAACGAGGGAGGAAATGAATAACTGATTTAACAAATCGTGACGCGAGCCCGATGTTAGAAAAACGAAATAATATATTATATTATTTGAATTTCGGCATGTTTATAACGTGCGGCCGACACACAAGTGCGCGGAGAAAAACATAAAGTTCAAAAGGTTTATGGGGTAACTTTTAATTTATGTTGTTTTCTTTTTTGTTTTTCCACCGAAATGAGTATTTTTTTTACCATTGTAAACTGTGTTCGAGCAATTATTCACGAGCCCAAATGATTTACGACGGAAATGCGTATTTCACGTGGCTCACAACACACGAAACCACCGACACCGCAGTGCGCATTAGCATTCGACGAGTAGGTACTGACCATGGCAATAATATGCATTCGTCATTAATTATTAAAGATTGCGCAGTGTAAAGAATGAACGGACGAACTCGTTTTGGGACGTCGAATGCAAAACGCCGGTTTTTCTTCCGATGTAGTATATAAAATAAAATGAATCTTTTTTGGCTAGGAAGACGCTGATATAAAATTGGACCCCCTAGATCACCATATTATTTTATTTTAAATATACTGTTGAATATATGTATTCAAAAAAAAAAGTAAAGTAAAGTATAGACAAGAAAGCCGGATATACTTCGTGCCACGGATATTCTTCGCTGTTCGGGTCAGATACCCTTGAAGGGTGTGTACACTGGTGTGTATAATTTTGAAGAAACGATAAATCATTTCTTCAATAAAACGATTCTGAACGAAAGAAGTCAATAGTATAAAGAACAATAATACTCGTCATTTTCAACACACTGACCAAAAATAATTGACCCGAAGAGCGAAGAATATCCATAGTGCGAAGTATGCCCGGCTATCTTGTCTATACTTTACTTTTTATTATTTTAATAAATAAAGAAGGAAATCAAATTTAATGAGAAAAAAAGTATTGGAAAAATGTCCACAAACAATTTTTATTGAGTATTTGGGGCTCCTGTTAGTTGCAATAAACACACTGTACCTACTTTAGAAAAAAAAAATGCGTTCCAATTTATTAAAATCACTACAAAATGTAAACTTGTTTTTCAAAATTAATCTAACGGAATAGCCGTGGCTTAGGTTAAGTTAGAAGAAAATAAAAATTGTTCCTGCTTTCGCAGCCGTTTGCAGAACGATCACAGCGCTCCTAGTGTCATGTAACTATCTCAATAGGGCGCCATTCCGCAACCATATTACTATCTCTATAGCTGTAATCAGGCTTATGCACAGATGTATTTTTAGTAATAAATTATATATATTATATAAGTTATCGACAATATCAGAAATGACTAGTCGTTATCAACAATAATAATTGCTAATTCCCTAAGCAATACCATAGATAAAAGATTAAATAGATTGGAAACTTGATCACATTTTGTATTTCGCACTACCACGAACTAAGATTCGTGGCACTACTAACTCTTAAGCTGGCCATACACGATCCGGTTTACCGGAGAGGTAGGACTGCGCAGTTTAACCTGCACAGTTTTACCGAATTTTCGACGACGGTGACGTGACTTCACACACGCTCCGGTTTACCGGAGTGACCAA
>JAIPRM010012788.1:0-11873 GCA_025469315.1 Stegophylla sp. TES_Ste_2020 | reverse complement strand
AATAATAAATAAAAAGCCGGACATACTTCGCACGACGGGTGGTGTTCTCTTGACGGGCGTATTATATTTTAAAGAAACGATAAATCATTTCTTCAGTAAAACGATTCTGAACGAAGTAAGTTAATAATATAAGAAAAAAAAAATTTTTTCGAAAAATGTTCAAAAATTTTTTTCACATTTTCAAAATTTTCTTGCACCAAAATCTTTTTTATAGGATTTTCTATCTATGTTTAAATTTTCATAAAATTCGTATCAAAAAATGATGGTTTTCGAGTCGTTTTTGTCAATTTTTTGGGTAGTTTTTTCCAAAAAAAACATTGAAGAATTGAGAAATTCAAAAAATGACCTCTTTAAAGTACAATCTAGAGGCGAATCGAGTTTCAAAAAGTTGTTGATCGAAACTTTTGGACAAGTATTTCTATACGAAAAGTTGTTCACAGAAAAAAAAAATACAAAAATAAACATTATTGTAAAAACACTAGCTTCTTCACTTCGCTCAGAATCTAAAAAATATAATTATATTTTAAAATCTGAAGTTTTATAAAAATGTTCGACGTTTTACGAAAAATGACGTGTAATGTGACAAAGAAATACAAAAAAAAAAAAATGACGTTAAAAATTTGAAAATGCGTTAATGGCTAAAAATAAAAAATGTAAATAATGTTTTGAATCAGGGAAGAGTGAAATGAGTTTTCAGCCAAGATATCATTGTACAGGAATAAATGAAAATTAATACAAAAGTCATCGACATAATATTGTTATCTCTAATGATTATGTTATGGCCTATGTATTTGTCAATCGACAAAGATTGGAACGATTCCTGCGAGGTATAGTTAAATATGTATTATTATTTTCGTCGTTACATTGGTCGTTTTAAAATCGTGCAGACCATGTTTTACGACATTTTTTATTTTCACAAATTTTATTTTACGACCGTTCGAATTGTAAATTATATTACGATAATTTTCCGCAATAAACGTATTTCGATTAGGCGATTTTTCGGCAAATAAAATAAATTAGTGTATCATTATTTTTTTTTTTTGTCTGTCGTTAAAACGTTCTCGCGAACGATTCCTTGGCTGCCGAAAAGAGTGGATGTCGTAAAACCACGGCCTGGCTAATGGCGAATAATATAAAAAATAATAATATTATTTAATAACACTAGTATAATAATGCGGACTATCGTAAACCGCGTGTAACGTAATAATCGGTGGTGTTCGACGACAGCGCGAGGGTCACTGCAGGATATGCACGACGTACAGGATGATTCATTACGCAGGTTCACTCCTTTTTCTTTTTTTTGGCCCTGAAAATGCCAAAATTTGGATTTTTTTATTTTTTCGTTCGATGTGTCATGTAACTCTAAAACAAATGTTTTTCATGATTTTTTTTTTATTCGTGTCACTTTAAGGATGTCCTCTGTCGATACAAATATTTTTTTTTTTTTTTCAACTAGGAATCCCTTTTTTTTGTCCACGAGAATTTATTTGAGTAATTTTTCTACGATTTTTAATGTATTGAAATCAAAATTGAAACGAGTAGTTTTTGAAATATTCCAATTTGAGAATCAAAGATAATAGTCTTCTGCGCACATGTTTAGTTACTTCCATAGTAGGTGTAATTATTAAGAATCTACAGAAATAATGTGCAATGAGAAATATTTAGTTGAAATGTAGATCCATTGTTAGTTAACCATAAAATATGTAATGAGTACAATGATGTGCACATAGGTAGTAATAAATCGTGTACCTAAAAAGCTATATACTATCCTTCGTAGGTACTTAAATTTGAATTGTTCAAAAACCACTCGTTCGAATTTTGATTTCAATGCGTCAAAATCGACAGAAGAATAACTTCGTAAAAAAAAAAAAAAAAAAAAACAAAAAAAAGTTCACCACAGAACATCCTCTAGTTGACATGTGAATAAGTTAAGGAAAACATAATTTTTATAGTAACATCAACATAAAAAAAAAAAAAAAAAAGTAATAATTAGCATATTTTTGTCCCAATATATGTTCAATGAATCGCAGAACGATTTTTTGGATTTTAACGAAAAGTTTAAACACTTTTAACACAAAAAAAAAAGAAGAAAATCTACACGCGTGATGGTTGCGCCATAACGTGAATTATATTCGAAAGCTACGTTTGTTTTACACCGAAAAGTGCTAAGTGATTCCCGATTGCCGTCCGACCGGTTCTGGATTAATAGACTATTTTTTTTATTTAAACAACCCTAATTAAAAAAAAAAAAAAAAAGATGTTTTATAATATTATAATATTATATTATATACTGTACACGACGACGACGACGACGACGACGACGTAACTAAACTAATAAAACGAACGACTGTTCATCGGATCTACGGGCTACACCACCGAACTGGGCCTAATTATTATTATTATCAAACTCCATAAATACGTGAATCTCATTGCTCGAGACCGGTGGTGTATATATGACCGGGGAGACATATGACTTGGAATATAAATGTTTGAGTTTTAAATAATATAACCGCTCGATCGTAAAAACCGTGTTTTACGGCCTCCGTCACGTCGTCACATTGTTTAGTGCTGCACAGGGTTCACGCCGGTAATAAAATTACTTTTATAAATATTATACACACACACACACACACACACACATATATATATATTATATCGTATTAATTAATCGTTAAAAAGCAGTTTTATCGGGCGGTTTTATTATGTCGTTATGCGGCGCTGCGGATATGACTTTGTCCGCAACGGTCCGAAATGTGCTATGACGACGTAGGATAACGATTTTAGAAAGGAGATTCATTTTGCACTAGTCAAAGATTTTGTGACCGCAAACGATATTTTATAATAGAGCTACTTTTTTCTAACCTCTTTGCAGCACCGTCACTAGAACTACATTCGAAAATTGGTGAAAAAAATTGCTCATTGAAATCATTTTTACGGCATTCGATCATACCTACTACAAGTACGCTTCAGGAATTTGTATGTGCCATGCAGTAATCATTATTTTCTGTTAAAATTCGGATGGGTGAATATTTTTTTTTTTTTAGAAATTCTGACGATTTTCTTTCTTTCTTTCTTCCTTTTTTTTTTTTTTTTAATCACGTTTTTAATTGATTGTTTTAAGGGCTGACGAATTCATACGAGCTTACTCATTTTTATATTCAATATATATATAAACAGGGATCGTACCTCAGGTACATGTACCTCGCATGTGGTATGGAAAACACTTTTTAGATTCTGAATGAAGTGAAGAAGCCAATGTATTTACAATAACATTTATTATTATTTTTAGATTATGATTGGAGCGACGAAAAATTTATTTTTATTTTTTTTTTTTTTTTTTTCCTGTAAACGTTTTTCTGTAAGGAAATACTTATCAAGAAGTTTAGACCGGAAAATGTTTGAATCACAATTTGTCTCTAGATGATACTTTTTTAGAATTTATTTTTTGAAATTCTCAATAGCTTTTATAGTGTTTTTACAATGATGTTTATTTATTTTTTCTGTATACAATTTTTTGTATAGATCTTATATAAGTTTCAAATAAAAGTTTGATAATCATAGAGTTTTTCAAATTTGTTTTTATTCTTTTCAATTTGAAAAAAGTGGTTTGGATATTAGACGGGAAATGTGCAAAAATGTTTATTGAAAAAACTTGAGGAGAATATGTTTGTCGAAATTTTTCAGTGTTTCTAAACCCTTATTAAACATGGTATCTACAATTTAATTTTTCTAAATTTGTAATTCACTAGTATATATAAGTATTATTACATTGTATACCAGTTGTACCAACATCAGTCGAATAAAATTCAGCAAGTTTTTCATACTTACATTGTTGTTAATAATTCAAACTTATTATTCAGTATTAATACCTATAAATTATAGTTAAATAATTGTATAATAAAATATGTCATGTCCTCATATGATCCACCCCCGTCGATATTCTCCTAATATTATGTCCATTAAAAATTTGTATTGATTGTATATGACAGCGACATCTTCAATGTACAATAACAGTTGATAAAGCAATATTTTCTATTGATGCGATAGTCACTCATTTGAGGTAATAATATAATTTAATGCTTTGCTTTTTACTGAATAATATGATTAAAATTTGATCAATATAATGCGAAAAAAGGTACATAACTGGTTTTAATCGTTTTATTTATTTTTCAAACCACTATTATATGTTCTTTTTGAAATTGTATGTCATTACACTACAAACATTTCCACAGCATTCTGCAGAATATCACGTCACTGTGAAAATAGAGGCAAGCGCACTGAAATTCAAGTAGCCTAAACATAATTTATATAGGTACTTGTATATTGGGGACGTGCAAATCAACAGACAACATATCATTATACTAACGAACGCTTTATATTTCATACAACAAATTTTGTTTTATTATATCCATAAAAATGTTTAAATATTTTAGTGAAAACACTTAAAATAGTCAACATAAACTGGACTCAGAGTTGTAAAGACATTTAGGAAAATAAAACGGGAATCTTTCTTTAAAATCTGCGTTTGGATGTGAATAATAATGTATCGTTGTCGGTAATTAATTTAATTTTAAAACTTGTTTAATATGTTTTGCTGATTTTTTATTAGATTGCTTAAGTTTTTTTTTTTTTTTTTAGTTCAGTAAAACAAATTATACTAATAAAATTGATAAATTAAATCCTTGTGTCACGTATATCCCTACTTACTATACACATAAACAGCCGTTTTTATTGACGAAGCAAAGGAGTAAGTGATTATTCAGATTTCTTGTCATAAATGAAAAAAAAAAAATCCAAAGACTAATCGGACAGCCATATAAATGTGCGTGCGTGCGTGTGTGTGTGTGTGTGTGTTACATAAAATGAACATAAAATGAAAAAAGCATAGACAAGAAAGCTAGACATAATTCGCTCTTAATATTAGATACTCTCCATTGGTGTATTTATCGTTTCTTTAAAACTGAATACACTCACAAAAAGGATCTGATCCGCGAAGCAAAGAATACCCGTGGTATTTATAATGTTTATTACAATATTTTGAAAAATAAACTAAAAATATTTTTTCGTAAACATCAATATTATTATTCATTCCAAATGAACTGCAGTTAATAGCTGTCATTTTTACGAGAGGAATGAATTAAAATGAAAACGTTATTGGAAATGTTTTTCTATCGGAAAATTTCGAATTAATTTCGTCTAGTGATAGGTTTCACTGGATAAGAGAACGTAATATTTTCATCTGTTCGTAATTAATTTATTTATTTTGTCGAAATAAAGTAAAAAAGATAAAAAGAAAAATAAACTCCAAACGAGTCACATCACTGAGACTTGGGTCACTTGGGCACCGCGTACGACTCGCAGTGTTAAGTGCAACAGGCGTGCGATATTAGCATAAGTAATGCATAAAATCGTGCAGCAAAAGTATACACCGTGCGACGCGATTTTTCTCTTTCGGCTAAATAATTTTATTGCGCGTATCGGTTTTTTTTTTTATTATTATTATTTTTTTACTATCGCCGCGCGACGTGTGCATAATATTATCGTGATAATATATGGACGACGACGTTCACACACGAGCTTATAAACCGGTTCTTTCGCCGACTTCGGACGGTAAAGGCTCCCGACGCGAGTTTTAAAATTAAAAAAAAATAAAAAAAATAAATAAATAACGCTAATGACAATGAAAATATGCCAAGCGCCGGAACGCGGTGACGACCCGTTCGCACACACGTTCGCCAAAGTCGTCCGACAGACATTGCCTATAAATTTCTACTATATGATTATTATTTCAATGTGAAATTATAATCAATGTTAATGGACACTTTACAAGAATTATTCATCGATTCTTTTTACGAATTAATTATTTTCAAGTAAAAAAAAAAAAAAAAAATCCTAACTGTCTTTTTTACGAGTTAGTTACGTTTTTAATTGTGAAAATATTTTGTTAACTCTGAAATAATAGAGGTTATAATATTATTTTGTATAGTTATTATTTTTCAATGCTTATTGAATAAAATTTCCATTAACACGGTTTGAGGGGGGGGGGTGTCCAGACACCCAAAACACACCCCCCCCACCTTGGTTGCGCCACTGTTGCCCGGTGCAATGGCGGCGACACGGGCTGCAACGTCAATTTTTTTCAGTGTTTTTAGAACGAACAAAAATAAATGGCTGATATTACATTCATACACAGTGCGTGGTTTTTCTCGGTAGAACAAAATATATTAGATGTGTGCCCCCACCAGCTTTCACGTCCAAGAACGCGAGAAATTTAATAACACGTCTACTAATACACTTTTCGACTGTACACGTCGTGTTTACGCGAATACTTTAATTATTGTTATTAATCATTACACTCGCGTATCGTTTACTTCAATGCTCCATTTCAGCGGGTTTTTCACTCGACGCGTGTACACACGGCGCATTGTGGAACAAACGTACGTGCGAACTCCGTCAAAACATTTCAATACCGACTAGTTCTATTTTGCCGAGTAGAAACTGAACTTCAAAATTAAATTATAAACTATAATATTGTTAAATCAATAATAACCTGATATGTTCGTTTTATACATAATATAATAGTAAACACTTCTTATTTCTCATCGATTGTTTATTTTCCTGTTCTCAGTTTATTAATAGTGGGACATAAAACTTAAGTAACTTTGTTACTGAAGCTCCCCGCTCGGCACTCAGAATCGTTTTATTGCAAAAATGATTCACAGTTTCTATAAAATTTATCACACCCATCAAATCTTTACACGAGGAGCCAAAAATACCCAATGGTGAGAAATATGTTCGTGTTTTTATAAATAATATTTGAGCTAGAATCGTTACGATACGTGATGAAAGGAGAATTTGTTGATTTTAAGTTTGATTAGAAACCTAACCTAACCATTTTATTAGTTTAGATATAGTTATATTTTGTTACTTGATTAATCAAAAAAAAAAAAAAAAAATGTAATTACTGATTTCTCGATTAAACGACTAATCAAGTGATTAATCGTTTTTTTTCTTCGATTTATAGTGCATAGACATAATCCGATGTCCAATGCCGGATCTAGGACATTTGACAAGTAAAAAGTAAAAATGCAGCGCCCTTAACTGTGCACTCCATACGTGGAGCTGGAGGGCCCGTCCTTGGGAAGAAGAGACACAATTTTGTTTTTCTATAGTATTAATAACTTTTAATGAACTTTAAGATATTATCTACGTCAGACAAAAATAGTTAGGTATATAAATTCCCAAACAATGTATAATATTATATAAATTTTCAAGTTTAAACATTTTAAATGAAAAAAAATCGAAACATTTGTAAAAACTGTACATTTTTAATACACTTAAACTAAGCTTTTTTGATTTTTCATAAATTTATGAGCGCCTTCGTACCGATGGCACCCGGGGCGGCAATGATACTCACTTGCCCCCCCCCTAGATCCGGCACTGTCGATGTCAAAAAAAAAAATGCAACAGTGCTACATATTACGCGTATTTAATCAATGAGTGGCTTAAACATGCCGACCCAAATTTTATTATTCTATGACACTTGTTATCATATTATCATATTTTATAACACAATAAACCAATATGCCGTATTATAAATAATATATATTAGAAATCATGCGCGTACGTCAATAACGCGCGGGATCGTATGACATATTTTTATTACATTATACATATTATTTTATACGTAATATTATAAATATTTCTATATTTTTATGACACGAAAAACCGGCCGTTAACGCGCCACCGGATTATCGGTGTAGGTTTACGGCGCGCGTCGCCGATCGTGTGCTCAAACGCGGAACGGAAAAATATCTATCTCCGTTGTCGGGGTCGCCCAGTAATCGATATCGATCGTCTGCCACACATTATTCTTGTTGCTTTATTATTATTATTATTATTATTATTATCATCATCGTTATTGTCGTTGCCTATCGCGCGATATTGCCGCCCGGACGGTTTTTTTCTTCGGCTGCGCGCGGGAACGCGGAACGGATCGCGTCCCCCGCCCCGACTAATAATAATAATAATAATAATAATAATAAAATAGAGTAATATTATTATTATTTCGGTGGACGACACTTGTTGTGCACACGTGCGGTGTACAATGCTCCCGCGGCTACAACACTACTGCAGTAGTGTCGAGGAGAGGAGCACGCGCTTCGCTCGTTCACGCGTGAAATAGGTACGTACGTCGTCGCCGTCGAATCGCGGCCTCGAACGTCCAAGCCGAATGCCGTATTAATAAGAGGGCAGGGGAGGGTTTACGCTATATGATATTTATTATTGTACGTTTTATATATTGTGCAAACGGACAAATAATAATAAACGAGTGGAACGAAGAATCTATATGGGTACGGGGTAGTTCGCACGGTAATCTCCGATTTTTCAATATTTCTGGAAACGTTTTGTCGCACCGTTGTTCGAACTGTGTGGAAAATCCGACAAAAACAAAGGCAATCCTGTTCTCGAACAGTGTACGACAGTCTTTCTCTGCGTGGCCAATATCACCCCCACCTTCCCGTGGGCGTTGGGGCCGTTAGAGGACTTCAAATGGACGGTTGAAAATCCGTAGAGAATTCGTCGGTTTTTCTGATGCATCAATAATTACAATTATTAAATCGTATCTACATTCTGGCTTCTGTGAATAAATAATTTCCGCTTTTTTGCTACTCTTCACAAAAGCTGCTGGTCGAGACTTTTGGACAAGTATTCCATAAGAAAAAGTATTTATAAAAAAAAAAATAATATATACATCATTGTTAAAACACTAGCTTCTGACTTCCGTTCAGAATCAAATATAAGATGTTCATGAATTTAAAATTTTATCTCATCAAAATATTTTTCATGTAATTTTCTGGTTATGTTTGAATTTTCATACAATGTAAATTAAAAAAAAAAAAAATGTATACGTGTTTTTACAACATTTTGGCTACTTTATTCTAAATTTTTGAAAAATCTTGAAACTGATCTTTAAATGACCATATAAATCAAAATTTTGATTCAAAAATAGCTGATTGAAACTTTTAAATAATTATTTTTATTCGAAACATTTAAAAAAAATAAACATAACTAGAAAAACACTGACTTTTTTGCACCACTTAAAATCGATTTTATCTCGTATATTATCTAAATAATAGTTATATTATGAGTATTTGTCTCATATCTAGACAAATATGAAATAATATTATTAATAATAAATATTATTTACTTTTATCTGTATCTAGATAATTATATATATATATATAAATTTTTTTTTTTTTTTCGTAACGGTTTTTCTCGTTAGATATTTTCTAATGACATTGGGTGATTTGAACGATATCCTATACCAATTAATAATAATTTAATTAAATAAATATTAGTGTTATTAGGATGGAAGACTTCATTCGTTTCGATTTCATAACATTATGCTATTACCAGTACATATGTACAAGTTTGATCTACATTTCCGTATAAAAAACGCGTTTATAGAAGTATTGTGCTAAGCAAAATAAATTAATTAACATGGAATATTAAATTTGGTTGGTGTGCGCATTATTAGTAATCGTATTATTATTAGCCTTGGAACGTATTTGATCTACGGGAAATCTTTTATCAAAAAGCAATTCTATTGAGTGTTAAGATTAATATCGAGTAATATTAACAAATTAAGACGAATTATTGAAATCTAACGTTATTAAGAAATAATAAACTCGTTTTGAATTCATATTCAAAATGTACAATATGTAAGTTCAACGTCAAACTTCAATTCTACATTTGGCCAAAAATAGTAATTTTATTTGAAAAATTTACTCCCAAAAAAGGATCAAACCTCCTCTCTCCCCCGCCCCCCTTCTCTTTAATAATCACCGTGTTATGCGTGAATATGAAAATTATTTACAGCCGGATAAGTAATTTTATTTTATTCTCTTTGACTGCGCCTCAATCGGAGAGATATTCCGGAAACATCGTTCATTTTGCAAAAATGGTCGGAATTCCGATTTTTTCACCTTTCATCCGGCGACGTTTTATTTTGTACGAAAAAGTCGTTGGTTCCACGTCCTTCGGTCGTTTATAAATTTTACTCCGACTTTTATGTACACGTTTACGATAGTAAAATGTATTCCGTGAAATAATCATGGAAAATGTGTAAAGCATAAAAAAAAAAAAATATATATATATATAATATATTTATATACCACGGTATAAGAGTACGATTTTTTTTTATTTTTTCATACATATAAATTATATATTTATATATTAATAAATAATATGTCGTAAAATACAAGGATATTTTTAATAAGTAGATTTTACAATGCGAATAAATATTATTATTCGTTTATTTATTTTTATATTTGCATATTTCTCTATCGTCATATCGTTTATCCATATAAAAACACGACTTTTCGCACTTAGTAAAAAAAAATTAAAAACTTAACTTAGGTACATCTAATGTAATAATAATAATAATAATAATAATATGTACAACAAAATATAAAATATACATTGTATACGATACGCATGTAATATAATATTTATACGAGCAAATGTGTAACACGTACAATAATAATTAATAATATATAATATCAAAATTATAATCATAGTAATAATATTAATAATCATAAAAATAATAATAATTAATAAATGATAATAATGAAATAAAAATATAATTAAGTGACTAGAATTAAAAAAAAAAAAAAAAACTATAATACACGTCGCGTTTTCGGAGTCGACAAAAATTACACACGAACAACAGAGTTGTTTGAATAAAATATTATAATATGTACAAAGGACGAATTAATTAATATAATAATAATAATACTAATAATAATAAATGTACCCAAACATCACACACCGACTTGCAGAGATAACGTTTATAATCGTTCAGGTAGCAGAGGATTCTTTGTGCTTAATATAATAATATTGCATTAATTAACGAGGGGTACGGGCGAGGGGGTAAAAAGCCGATTCATTAATTACGTCTGTTTTACGACATTGTTCTGCCGAAAAACTCGTAAAAACGGTTTTTTTTTTTTTCAATCGACCGGCTCGTAAAATCGATAAGGCCTAAGTGCTTTTTCGGTTTTTTTTTTTTTCGTTCTGTTCTGTTTGTCGTAGTAAGTGCTCGCGGCGCGGACGTCGTCAAACACGTAAAACACGTAATTTATAATATATTATTATTATTATTGTCTTACGGATATATTATAATAATAATAATAATAATAATAATGTCTCATACGAGCGAAGGGAGCTGCTGTTGCAGTAGTCAGCAGTGGCGTTATGTCGGAGTACTTGTCGTATGGGGGGTGGGGGGGGTGGAGGAGACACGAGAGGGGAAAAAAACGAAAATCTCGAAACTCATACGAGATAAACCTACACACGGTTATCCTTTTTGTATCGACCCGTCGTCGTCTTAATCACTATTAAATCCCCGCGGTTTACCGCCGCCACTGCAGAGCTGCGCGTCACTCTCTGCGTCACTCTGCGTCACCGCTCCGTCGCGACGTGTCGTTTCACGCGCCGCCGCGGTCCGAACCCGTCGACGAGCTACCGCGGCTGTCCTCCGAGTCGACGTACGACCCCTCGTCGCCGCGGCCGCCCACGTCGGCGATGACGCGCGGCGGGGCGCACTCGGGACACGAGCCGTGACCCTTGTCGTCCGACTCCGGTGCCATGTACGCCTTGCCGCACCTGTTGCACTCCTCTTGCGTTTCACCTGCACACAAAATCGGTCCAATTAGTACAATATAATAATTATTATTATCACCAGGGCTCGAGACTTCTAGCATTTGCATATTTGTTTATAAAACTCTAAAAAATAGCAAAGTGAGCTACAAATCCGTTTCATACTAAAAGAAATGCAGCTTTAAAAGTTTTTAGTGCATATTTTTGCA
>JAIPRM010012787.1:0-11873 GCA_025469315.1 Stegophylla sp. TES_Ste_2020 | reverse complement strand
TAGTAAGTTAGGTTATTTCAGACTGCAATACACATTTTGTTATGACATGTTAATTAAAAATAATATCACGAATAAAAATTTGTTATCTATAAAAATGTACGTATGTATTGTTATGTTCAGGTGTCACGCCATTCAGTATGCTAATTTAAAAATTAAAACCTTCCCAAAGTTCAGGTCTAAGTACGCCACTGCCCTATATCATACTTTTTAATCTAAAAATGCAAGTACCCATAATAATTTGAACCAGTTTCATGACCAAAATTTAAATATATTCATGAAATGGTGTGTTCATGGAATATTTTCATAAAGTAATTTTATTAAATTCAGTATATTTAATATGAACTAATTATTACTTTGCACTTTAATTATAATTTATAACATACCTGTGTAAAGTGAGGAACTTAGAACACAAAGAGTTAAGTGACTTAACTTGAATTTTGTAAAAATGACGGTCAACGTTTACCTATGTTTTCATAAATCACATCAAAATTGTAAGGCATTTTCATTTATAGATTAAATGACTTGCCATCAGATCGCAGCGCAGGACAAATAATTCTCCTATATTTCTTTAGCACAATATAAAATGTAAAATTTGCAGTTAAACTACGTGCTCAACTCATTTTTTATTTATTTTTTTTATATCACTTATCATTTAATACCTACCTAAACAAACTATCATGTTTCTAACACACTAATATAACTCCATTCTCAGAATATCCCTGACTTCTGGAAACATTCCATTATTATACTCGTTCAAAAACCAGCAAACTTAGGAACATTGTTTCTTCATACAGCCTATTTCTCACATTTTCAAAAGTTATCGAAAATATCATTCTAAAAAGAATAGGTATATTTAATAATTTAAAAACTCTCAATGCAAGACAAACAATTTAAATCAAGTACCTAATTTGGTTTTAAAAATGACCACTACTCCCTGCATCAAAATCACAGAATAGTTGATAAAATAGAGCGACACACATTAAAATTAAACGGAAATCCTTACATCTGAAACCACACAGATTTAGACATCTCTTTCAGTCAAACGTTTCACTCGAAAAAAAATTACTCATATTCCAATAAATTATTTATCCTACTATGGCATAATGATATTCAACTTTTGGGTACATTTTCAACTTTTGAGATTTAACAATTTTATGAAAATGCAACTAGCCACTAGGGTGGCAAAATTTAAAGGAATATACAACTTCAGAAGAGATAACTTAAAGAATTCTTCAAGTAAAAATTTCAATTTTTAATTAATGCACTTTTTGTCATCTGAAAAAAAGTATTCTTCGCTCCTTGGATGGGATATTATTGGTGGGCGTGTTCCATTGTAAAGAAATAGTAAATAATTTCATCAATAAATTATTCTGAAGGAGTTTCAATTAATTATATAGATTACAAATTTTAAAAAAAGCATTTTTTTACTAACGTTTAAAGTTAAAATTGCAACGCAAATGATTGTTTATCCACAAAATGTCAGATTTATTTTCGTCATTATTTTATAACATATTAAATTAATTATTTTTAAGATGAACAATTTTGTATAAGCTTATATTTACATATACATTTATGAACATTAATTACGTAAGGAATTTAAGGCGGGGGGGAGGGGAATCCAGGCAAATATCTCTTAATTATTTTCCCCGCAAGATACTGAAAAATTGCGAGAGAACTAGGTAGTAAGACATATTTTTTCACTAAAATATGGTTAAATCCTACACAATTAAATATTTATCGCGGCTACGCGAATGCCATAAAGTCGCCTCTCGATATATTTAGCTGCCACCGGACCAGCCAATTAACGCGCGCCACAATGAACGCTACTGGCGTACGAGCCGGGTGGCAGCGATGCACGACAGAGCTGACCTGCTGTGTTTACGCCGGCAAATGTTTCGTTACTTGACGGATCAATCAACGCTGTCACTCATTCGAAATTAATAATTGTCGAGATAATTATTGTGATGCTTATGTTACAAGATATGTCTTCAAGTGCTGCCAAGAAGAGGTTAGGTAAAGAGGAAGAAGTTACGGAACGTAGCGAAGTAGGGGTTCTCCAAAAAGGAAGACTTAATGCTTATTAGTAGTTTAGAATACTAGTATTAACTAGTCTTGAGTAAAAATAATTATGCAAATTATGTTTTAAATTCTGAAGTGAAGAAATGAGTGTTTTTACAATGACGTTTATTTTTTTGTTTTTTTAATTTTTTTTTATTTTTGAACGATTTATGTTAAGAAATACTTGTCCAAAAGTCTCAACCAGCATTTTTTTGAAACCGAATTCGCCTCTACATCTGCAGCGTTTCTCAATATTTTTTTGAGGCCACGCTCCTCAATTATGTCACCAATATTTTTAAAGACCATTTTATTATTATAGTATAAAAAGTAGTGAGTTACAAATTATCATAATTATTATTATATTAAAATTAAAATAATAAATAGGTACTTGATTTTTTGTTAAAATTAAAATGAAAATAATAAATTCAAAATACAAAAAAACATTGAAGACTTCAACACGAACCAGACTTAAACCTTAAACCTTAAACCAAACTTAAACCTCACCCTTAAAGATCCTAGAATAAACACCGGTGTGGTTCAGCTCAACGTGGAAGGCCTAACCCGTTCTAAAATGGAAATCATTGGTACCATGTTCAAAAATACAGACGTATTAACGCTACAAGAAACTCACATAGGCGAAGGCAAATGAAAACAATTACAAATACCAAGTTTCCATCTAATTGATTTCATTGGGCATCGTAATTAACACGCCACAGCCACCTACGCAAATGAACGAGTCGACCAACCTCTTATTACGAGGGTTGAAGGTAATAACTATTCCACGGGCATAAAAAAAAGTATTATATGCAATAATAATAATAAATTAAGCATAAAGTTATGTTATTGAAAAAAATAAATATTAATAATTCATTTGCGTTAATTTAATACAGAAGAAAACAAGCATCAAATTATTGCAAGTAATACAGAATGTCAAACAAATAATGTACCTAAGTATTAAAATAAAATGAACATATTTTATTTATTGGTTATAACTAGAAAAATAGGAGTTATTATATTTAAAATGCCGAACAAAATGATTAAATTTGCATAAGTACTTTAATAAATAAAATGATTAAATGAATTTCCTCGTGAAAGAACGCTGCCACTTAGTTTCCACATATACTTATATCAAACAATAATTACTTTAAAATGCACTAACTCAGACTTTAGTATATTAGATGAAATTTAATTTATAGTAATATGTTTAAATGATTTTCTAAAATTGTTCAGGAGTTAAGCAAAATATTTAGTCAATTCAGAAAAAATAAAGATGAATTGATCATTGATGAATGGAAATTTGTAGAAGTATTAAAATATCAATGAAGGGACAGTAAAAAAATAATAACAAAACTAAAATACAGATACCTAATACTTAATACTTAAAATCAGTAAAATAAAATTAGATAAAATAGAATACAACGCATAAAATGCATGTGAATCAATTTCTATTATAGCTAATTTTATAATCATTCAAATTAAATAAATCAGAGAAAATATCAATTCTTGTTAGGTGTTAACGTCTTAAATTAAACTTAACATTGAATAAAGCTTTAGTCAATTTATTTACAACTCATAAAGTCATAAATATCAAATGATAAAAAAATAAATACATAAATAATTTTTTAATTGTTTTGTTATTTTAAAATATAAATTAAAATTTGTCTAAATTTATAAAATACAATTAATGTATTGTAATTTAAAACTAATAAGAAATTTAATAATCTATCATGACATTTAAAATTAAGTTTTGAGATATTTTTATAATATAATAAACACATTATACAATCAATATTTTATTATGTTTAATTTCTCTTGATAGGTAGATATGTTACGTATATTATTATTATTATTATTGTGATTGCTATTTTTTTCGTTTTTTAAGATATGATTATAGTCTATAGTGTTTATACCATAATAGACAGTGACTTAAAAGTCTAAACTCTTAAATTCACTTTGAAAAGGAACAGACAGGATTCATAGCTAACAGGTAATATTTTTACTTCTTCATCCAGTGGATTTAATGATCCAATAACGAATTTTAACAAACCATTGAATTATCACATTCCTAGAACTCATATTTTAGCGAAGGCAAATTTTAGTTCTAAAATTAAGTTAGTCAAAAATATCTTTGAATTTAATTATTAATGTTTATTATTTATTAATATTGATTTAATTATAAATGAGTATGTCACATAGGTTCTCGCATCAAGACGGTATTATACTTTCAAATTAAGAATTTACCTAACAACGTAAAGATATAAAATTAATAATTTTTATAAAGTCTATATCTACCAATTATATCTTAAATTCAATAAAAAATTTAATATTGGACCTTAACAGTTAGTTTTAAAAATTATATTAAGTACAGAAAACGCTAAATTTCAACAAACAGGCAAACATGTACACTGCACATAATATTACGACATTACGTCAATTTATTTATAAATACACTCGTTACTACAAAAAGGCCAGTATTTACATAGTACGTCATAATGGTTGAATTTAATTCTGAACAATTAAAAAAGTTAAACATTTATTTAGGATTGAAATTAAAGCTAAAAAACAAATAAATACATGAATCTAATTCAAAGTATTTTTAGTAATTTATAATTGAAAAACATTTGGACGTTAAAAAGACACACGTAAATATATTTAACTATATCAAATTTCTTGAACTCATAACACTATTTTCATCTATTATTCTCAATCTATTTTTTTTCTACCAATAATATTTCTATTATAAAAATAATGATTTTAACAAATATCACTTTGAAATATTAAGCTTTATTATTTTTCTATAGAGAATGTACATTTTATATATGCATACATAACTCCCACCTAGACCACTGTATTTGAAATAAAGTTAAGTCATCTACTAATATTCATTTTACAATGCAATACATTTTATAATATAAAACACGAAAATCATTAGGGTGGCACGGTGTAACAAACTACTCAAAGACGGATCACCAAAAAATATTTTTTTTTATATATATAATATAATGAATTAAATTTAGTATTTGCCAATATTATACATTTTTAAAGTCCATTCTTCGTTCAATTGAAATATAAATCTTAAATAATATAGTTTCAAATCATTTACAAATACTTATACAACAAAACTGCTAATCATAAAAAACGAATTCTGAATGAAGTATTTTAATACAATTTACAGATTTTATTATTGTTATTATTCCTATGTTATTCTGTATTATGGCTATTGAACTGTTTTCAGTTTGGAATGCTTTAAATTTAAAGGATACCGCGGCTGATTGTATGGGAACGAAAGCCGGTCTTGAAGTACGAAGTAATCTATAGTAATCAATATACGAGAAATAAATTAGCTAGTGTATTATTATAAGAGAAGTTCGAGGACGTTTAGAATTCCTCAGACTCGGGTTGAATGAATTACCGCGTTTCAAAAAAATGTTAATAACAATAATAGTAAAGTTAATTGCACATCGTATTATATATACATTCTACTCATTCATTTGCGTAGTTCTAAAATAATTCAATAAAATGCAATATAAATTACTACCTGAATTATTAATGACACCACGTATACATGCTTCGTTCACTAATTTATTGTATAGCACGATAACAGAATAAAAATATGTCACAGCATTATCAATAGTAAATAGTTATTTAAACACCACGGAGACAAATAAATCTATATATATATATATATATATATATATATATATACATATGTAAATGATTAAGAATTAACTTTTTTTTTTTAAATTATTTATTTGCATTAGTAATACTCAGAGCGTATACGTCACGTACATAGTAAAAAGTTATTATCTAGCTATAAATCTTTTTGGTGTCTCAAAAACAAAAATAGTGTTCCACATTTAGTCGCAATAGTTATGATATTTGCTAAACAAATCATATATTTTATTAAACGAATAACATTATCTAAAGACTAAAGATTGTATAACCATAACTGATTATCAATACTCATGATAAAGGTACAGTAACGCTTAAATGAAAATAAATATTGATAACCTGTTTGAATTAAAAATATAATGTGTAATAGTATATTATATTTTATTCAAATAGCAGATATTTTAACATGGTTACATGTTATTATTATTTTATTAGTTTAGAAATAGCAGCAGATTATATATGGATGGTTTTTATTTTCTATATGAAATAATAATATGAAGCGAAGAAACAAGAAATTAAAGAAAAACGGTTAAATATGATAAAGTACTTTATAAACTTTCATTAATTATAATGGCCAATCATGCAGCACACAATAACTCAAAAACAACTCTTACAAAACATTTTAGGCAATTAATGAAAAACTATAAACTAAATCTAAGCGACATAATTCAAATTGAACATTATAAAATTCGAGTATGGATTCTCAGCATTGATATTAATATTGACTTAATTTCATTAAAAAAAAACAAAAAACAAACGAACATCTATACAAAAATTATTATCTCCGTGAAATTAAAGAAAAATAAATTAACCATGAAGAAATCTACACATTCAAATCTGAAAAAGGGGTAGTCATAGTAAGTCTCATCTGAAACCATATTGCTTTTCACAACAAAAATGTATGACCAATGCTCTATTTTCACCGCCGAAGCTACTGTTATTCTACGAGCAAATTAGATACAGCCAATTTAAAAGACCAAAATTATTTAGTCCTCAGCAACTCTCTGAGTACATTAATTAGTTTATTTTTATTAAATCGTTTTAACCTTAGTGACATATCTCTTAAAATAATAAACTCAATTAATACACAAAATAAATCAATCGCACTCCACTCTCTGTGGCCACAATTGTATAAGATAAAATAAAAACCAGATAAAGCTAAAAAAGAAACTACGAAAAAACACTGAAATAACATTTACACACTCTGATATCAAAAACTAGGTAAAAAATATCTGCCTATCAGAATGAGACGAAATATGGCGTGAAAAATCCAAAAGCTTAGTGAAATTATAAGAATTATTTATAAGTGGCCAATAAACTACAAAAATAGAAAATATGAGACGGTAAATAGACTCAGAATTGGTCACACAAAGTGAACCCACGGATACTTGATGGCTAAGGAGGAACGTCCATCGTATCCAACCTGTGGTTGTGGAATTCACAATTAACCATATTTTAACTGAATGCCGAAAATACGAAACACCAAGGAAGGAAAAAATACCAGACCAACTACATGAAAATCTAAGACCTCAACCAGAAGCAACAAATAATAAAATCAATTTTCTTAACCGAGCAGGCTTATTTAAATTAATTTAACTCTAGAAATAAGAACACTAATTGTAAAAAAAAAAAATATCGAAAAATCGCTGTATTATCATAATTGTATTATTAACTAATAACCATTTTAGTTGAGACTTAGAGGTCAATAAAAAAAAAGGCATTAAACAATGTTCAAAAACAAATTTAATTGTACAAATGTCTTAGGTACTAGATTAAATTAATCGAAATTAAGATAACGTTAATTATTAATTTAAATATTATTTTTTCAGAAATTATACTGAATCAAATAAATAATAATTTATTTATCACTGTAAACATGTATGACAATATTATAGTACAATTTTCGCATGACTTTAAAAATAAGTATTTAAAACAACTAAAATTTGAAATCCAAGACATTTTAGTGTCTCGAGACATTTTCTCCAGACAGTAGACATTTTGTGAAAATCTATAATGTCTCGGCAAATCCAAGACGCAAGTAAACTAGCAGTATAGTGTATAGTAAAGTTTAAAAAAGTATTAATAATTACCTAATTAAATTAGTACGTCCTCAAAAATGTTTAGTAGAAATTTACGCGTAATTACATCAATATAATTCCCACCGCTTATTTTATTTTTACATGGATGTAGCTCTAATTCCTACAACAACGTCCTAATTTCTATAATTTATTCATTCGTTTTCAGTTTTACAAATTAGTTTCTTCTATCACATACTAATTAATCAATTAGTTTTATACATAGGTTATTTTATAAATTATTCAGTTTATTATCACTTCAAAATAATTTAAAATAAATATTACTGCAATTTAAACTTACATTCCACTATAATTAGGTAATGCTTTAAATAGATTTCTGATAAAGATATTTTTTACAAAAACAATATTTTTACTTAAATGTAAACATTATAGTAGGTACACAACTATAGCTATAATAACTCGAATATAATTTTAACCCGTATATTTATTCGCAAGTCTGGGATAAGTTGGTGATTATTTCTAATTATAAATAAAATTAGAATATTATTTTTAGATTCTGAACAAACAGAAGAAGGTAGTGTTTTTACAGTGATGTTTATTTTTTTATTTATTTGTTTCAGTTAACACTTTTTCGTATTTTTTAGAAAAAACTACCCAAAATTTGACAAAAAAGACTCGGAAACCATTACTTTTCGGTCAAAAAATTATGAAATTTAAACATAGATAGACAATAATATGAGAAACATTTTAGCACAAGAAACTTTTGAAAATGTGAAAAAAATTTGGACATATTATTTTCTAACACTTTTTTCCTTTTCTTTATTTATTAGATAAAAAAGGTAAGTAAAGTAAAGTACGAGTATAGACAAGAAAGCCGGACATACTTCGCACCACGGATATTATTTGCTCTTCGGGTAAGATACTCTTGATGAGTGTGTTGAAAATAACGACTATTATTGTTCTTTATATTATTAACTTCCTTCGTTCAGAATCATCTTATTGAGGAAATGAATTATTATTTCTTAAAAATCCTACACACCCACCAAGAGTATCTGACCCGAGAAGCGTAGAATATCCGTGGTGTGAAGTATGTCCGGCTTTCTTTTTTAAATACGAACTATTAAAAATATAAATAATAAATCAAGCCTTTTAAAAATTTATAAAATATAGTAACATAGTTAGATTAAAAATTTGTCGGTCATGAAGTTACTAATAAGTTAGGTAGGTTCTAGGTACTACAAAAAATTTTAATTATACTAAAAAGCTGATAAATAAAATATGAAGGTATATTATGATAAATTATATTTACAAAAAACATTTATTAAATTGTAATAAGAGAATTTTTTTGAAATTCTTATCATTCGAGTCTTTGTTCTAAAATTAGGCCGCCAGCACTGAGCATATTTTCGACATAATTACTAGATTTAAGTAAAGGCCTCTTCGGGCCAGCGTCTATAATAGTATTATCAAAAAATTCACTAATTTTAAGATACTAATAAAATTACGAACAAGAAAAATACTAATATGCAAGTCATCCAATGACAAGAAGAAAATTTACCATGTAATAAACTAAAAATATTTTTGTAGTCGTGCGCCATGATTTTAGATTTTTTAATTTATTAAAAAAATAATAATAATAAAACTTTTTTCAAAAATAATTTGTTAAATCACTCAATATTTATATAAAAAATACAACTAGTTAAGTTACAATACAAATAAAGTAACTAGTTGATTTAAAAGTTACCTACAAAAGCAGGTTCTAACTTAACTCCAAACTTCCAAACTAGTTAGTGCCCAGCATTGTTTATTTACTATACTAATACTAATATATTCATAATTCATATATACATAGGGAATCCCTATATATAGATTATAAGACCTATAATAAAATATAAAATGCACTAAAAATTTAAACTGGCGTCTCTTAAATTTCATTTCTTCTTTATACCGTTTTGGAAATTCGATTAGTTTTAATCTCAGCCAACATATTATATGAATATGATTTTTAATACATATATATTTTTCTTTTCTATTTTTTTTTGATTTAAAAGGATTGCATGCCAAGAACATAAATAAATTTTAAATTACGTTCAAATTTAACTTAATTAAAGTATTGTTTTTTCGTTCAAACATAAATTCATAAGAAAATGTAGTTATAATAAGATAGAAAATATCATTGATTACAGTATTCTATAATCAATGGTACATATAGTTCGTTCCGAAATTCAACGCACCTAGTATGTGTTTAGTAAAAATGAAACAAAGATCGTATGGAATTTTGTAACTGAATTGTTGGTCATAGAAAAATTTCATCTATTTCATATTCATGAATTTCTAAAACGAACATTATTTAATGGCTGATATGCGAGTTTTTTCGGAATTTTTCAGTGCACTGTAATAATTTGAATATTATAACAATATTTAATTTCTAACTGGTTATCTCAAAAAAATTAATTTTATGTAGGCAGTAAATTAATTATGTTTTCTTAGGTATATAATTTAAATGAGAAGTTTTTCTATAACGTGCATGTGATAGACAGAGAAAACAAATCAACGTCAACGCCCCCTTAAACATACAATACATTAAAATATCACAGGACAAACTATTTTACTCGTGTGCAAAACATGGTTTTGAGTTCAGCTGTATAATAAACTCTATTCAATAATAAAAACAATTTAAAAAAATTAAAATTAAAACATATGTTCGGTACGTGGTTCCAAAGAGAATTATGGTCGTATTATTATGTAGGTAGGCACTATATTCACCTTATAACTAAAATGAATTTTAAAAAAATTATAACTGAAACTTGAAACCATATAATACTTATTCAATATCTACATAAGAAAATTATTATAATAAAATATAAATCACCGAAGTCATAACATTTATATATTTAAATTGCAGTTTTTATGAGCATGTTAAAAAGCAAAAAACAGAACCATATCGCTGATGCCAGATTACAATCAATAAAAATATTATGAGATTTTATCGTTTAAAATCGACGTGCATTAAAAATGATACTAAAAATAATTAATTATAACTATGAAAGTTAAAACTAGACACTAAAAATTAAAAAAATATTTTAGAAAATATGCAATTGTGATAAATTATATATTAGTACTTACTATGAAATTAACAATGTAAAATAAAATTTTGATAAATAAATTGAGCTTGAAACTTTACTCTGATATCATGTTCAGGAGTAGCTTTTAAGAATATTAACAGTATGCATATAACTGTTAAAAGTTATATAATTTCTTCTAAAATTTTTTTTTTGTTTTTTTAAATAATAAATTACATTTTTATTAGTAACGTCAGTAATAACTAAGATTCAAACTTTAATGCAAATTTCATTTTTTTCTTAAAAATTGTCCGTAATCGTGTCGTTTTTAAGGTAAAATTGTGAACTTATAGTTACATCTCTAACATCCGCAATCGTGTTATGAAAAAAGCCAAACGTCTGCAATCATATTGCACTCAAAAAACGCGACAATCTGACGTTTCACATGACTTGAATTAACAACGATAAATATCAAGTTAAGACTGTGTTTTGTACTAGGTAGTAGACACGTATTAAATAACATCAAACCTGAAGCATGTGTTTAGTATAGTGTATTGGAACATGGAACTGTAAAATAATTTCATTTTTTAAAAACTCCGAATTTCAAAAAGTCAGATGAATTGTAATTATGATCATAATATGTTTGTGAATTTGAGGGAAAATAATATTAAAATTATATGGCTTTTTTAGAGTATTTTTAAAGCATATTTTTAAATAAAGAGGTATTTTTAGTGCATTAAATAGTATTTTATTATGGCATTATTTAGAAGTTTTAATGCATTAAAATCCGAACCCTAGTAATAACATTATTGTATTACAATAATTGAATTATTAATAAAAATATAATTTAATGAACCTATTAATGTACTTGCTTGTGTTATACTTCAAATCAAGATAATTTCCTCTACAATTAAATTTAATTATATCCTATGATATACTCAGTGGCGTATTTTGGGTGATTTCTCGGGGGGTGTCCAACATTTAATGACTCTTATAAACGAAAATGTTAATTTATTAATGTAAAAAACATTTAACTTACTTTTTT
>JAIPRM010012786.1:0-11874 GCA_025469315.1 Stegophylla sp. TES_Ste_2020 | reverse complement strand
AATTCTTATTTTTTTTTTTTTTTACAGTAGTTGAAATAGTTTGGCTCTGAATGAGAATTACAACCAACACCCAAAATTTATTTTATATCACTCTTTTTTTTTTTTTTTTTAAATTGCCCCTCCCGTTTATGGTGTCTATATCCGCCCCTGAGCCTTCCTATGGTGAAATATCAAATGTGCCTAGCTCAGGCTAGCGCAACCACTTTTACACCAAGCGCAGTCTTGGTTTGGCTTTAAATTTAACCTTTTGGAATATATTTTTTAGACATACCTACCTATTCAATTACCTACCTATTCAATTTTAATTTTCCGACTTTTTTTTTGTTTTTAGTATTTAGAATATGGCCTTTTCGGTAACTAAGGTCATTAACTTACCGTAAATATTCGTATACCTTCAATGATTTTTAAACCAACCAATTAAAATTATATTTTCTTTTTGTACGATGACCGAAATTATAATATATTATCTACATTCTACAGTCTTTAATTTCCCAAATAACTAATACAAAAACTAAATATTTATACAAATAATTGAAGGATTTGTTATAATATGATAATAATATGTAACCATACGATATCTAAGGTAACCATTAAATTTCCGCGAAACGTAAGTCG
The DNA here is from genome assembly GCA_025469315.1 of Stegophylla sp. TES_Ste_2020. NCBI lineage: Eukaryota > Metazoa > Arthropoda > Insecta > Hemiptera > Aphididae > Stegophylla > Stegophylla sp. TES_Ste_2020. Next base: position 11,259 of record JAIPRM010012786.1, on the reverse strand, counting down.
TTATCAGAGCTTGACTTGGGGGTAGACGTGGGAGGACAGAGTACCCCTTCTATTTTTTAAATATTTTTAGCGTACCCTTACTAATTTTTTAAAAATCACCCACGGGTATATGATAAATTCAAATTTTGGGGGACGCTAATTTTTTTTACTCTTGTGCGTCCCTCTTTTAATTTTTTTCCAATTCATGCACTGGTCGTCATGCTATAATATTATCCTAATAAGAAGCATTGGAAAAGGATGCAAATGCATCGAGTTCCTTGCCTTAGTCATCGATGTCCTCGTATTTATGAATTTTCAACAAAATACTACTGACAGCTTTCCAAACATTCGAACGAGTAAGACAAATGTTTGGAGAATTCCTGGAAACACATCACACGACTAGGCCGTGTAAATTGTAATTTACATACTAAGGTTCGTCACGGTACGAAAACCAACCAAGTAATATTTCGATGAGAATAATAATAATAATTATTATTGAGCCTACTTGGTTCTAGGAGTTATGAATATTTTACTGTCATTAATCATATTGTTGTTGTGTAGGCGTGCACGTATTTACTGTATATATTATAACAACGAATTGTCAAAGTCGTGTCGACCGACATTTTCGGCCGACAGTTAATTATAATAATTGCGAATCCGGCAAGTTCTGTTTGAATTAAATCAGGCACGTGTAATAATTTTAATAATTGTTATAATAATAGGTAATTATGATATAAATTGCTAAAATATGTTAAGTCTGGTGATTTTTTTTTTATATAAAGTCAAAATATTTTAAACGTCGTTTACGAACAAGTATTACACAAATAAAATATGTTTTCAAATAAATACGAATCGGGATTTTTTTGTAATAGTTTCATAATGCCTAAAGAGGACCCGTCGTTTTATTTTTCATGATCAATTGTAATGTCCTTATGTTAATGTAATTTATATGTATTTTCCTATTGTTATTATTATTATTATGTATATTCTGAATTTTTATGTATTTTCTGTACTTTGGGCTACGGTTTTATAATAAAAATAAAATAAAATAAATAAATAAATTTTTTAACTATGTGTATGTCAGCTAGTTTCGAAATTTACAGATTGTGACCAGCAATAACATACTTAATACTTAATTGTTTTCATTCGATAATTCGAATGGTGAAATTTTATCATTTATATTAAGGAGGCTTTCTAAAATAATATATCACTCAATTTGAGCCGATATGAGAAAATATTAACGTCTCGTTTTAAAAATTAAATTAATAGAAATTGAAATAAATCAATAATAATTATTTATAAAATCATCCTTGTCAGTTGTCAGCCATTATTCAATTAGTTTGTCATCGTTAGCTGGTTATCACATATGAGAAAAACGAAGAATACGACATTTTTCTTTAAACATGTAAACGGTTATATTGATTATCTTGAATTATTAACTTTATTAAATTTCAATATCCTTTGATGTAGAATTAAGTTTACTACCAGTAGCGGCTTTAGTTTTTGGTAAAGTCAATTATTTATAATATATTATATATATATATATATATATAGGCGTCAATAGGGGGCAGTGAAGGGTAGCGACTGCTACCCTAAGTTTTTTGCCGAGGTAGCAAAAGTATGATTTTGCTACCCTAAAAATTATTGTGATTTATATATAAAAGATATAGAAATAGACAAACTTTAAGTAATTAAACAATTTTACGTGTCACCAACGATTAAACGAAGGCTACATTTACAATTATTTATTTATTACTAAAATTGAAATATATATTTAATCTCTAAAATCTCTACTCTATTCAAAATACAATAACGATTCATTTGTTTCTTGATTTTTTTTTTTTTTTTTTAGAACAATTTGATACCCCAGTACTTTTTTTCAAACGGCGCCACTGTATATATATATATATATATTAGTTTTAATAACAATTGAAAGCTAATAGAGAAAAATATCGAGAAGTAGATATACGTATAACAATTATTGTAGCTAATTATAATAATTGATAAAGAAGCCTGTGATTTTTCAATGACGCAATATTTGGAAATACTATTTCTACTCGAAAAAGTGAGATTGGATTGATACGTGATGATTTTTAAGTTTCCAGTAGAGAATTTCAAAGCCGTGACTAGAAAAAAATTTCGGAGGGGGTTTTAAGCTAAAAAATTGTGGTGTTCTAATTTTATTATAAAGTTGTATAGCTAATTTAATATATCGACCCATATGCCACCACTTATTACGTTGCTTTTGAGCCACTAAGATTAATAAGGAACGCCAATGCAGACCCTAATTTTCAAATGTAAATTTTTTTGTTTTTATTCATTTAACTTGTGTTATTCAAATTATTATTGCTAAATTTTAAAATATTATTAAATTTAATTCATATTATTATATGACATACATTGTATAATATTATCAACATATCCGGTTGATACACCCGAAGTGAATTTATCAGATATTATATTGTTAATACTTTTTTATAATATAGCCATATAGGCCACTGCTGTAATTCGTTTATATATAAGACCACGGTAGTGCACAAAGCATTATTGATTCATGTAGATGTTATGTAGTTATGTTTAAAATAATTCAAAAAAGGTACGCTACAAAGTACAAAAACACAAATACCCATATTGTATTTATTTATTTGACGTAAACTTACAATGTTTATTGATTATTCTGGACTGAAATAATTATTTTACCACAACATTTTATAACATGAAAAAATTTCGGGAGGAGTTTGAACCCTCAAAACCCCTCCCTAGTTACGGCCTTGGAGAATTTGAACGATATACCTAGTATTTAAGTGGAAATTTTTCGTAATTCTCAAAAAAAAAAAGAAAAAATTTGTTGATCGACAACCTAAGTTATCGAACTATGCATTTAAAAAACCTACATATCCATGTAATGTACAATATTCCATAAATGTCATCGTTTCAAAATATTATCATTAAGCGAAACAAACTTGTTTATTTGCGTTTTAATATAAGAGTTAATACGAATTTTCCACTTGAGAAAACATCAAGTGTATCTACCATAATTATTCGAACTTAACAACCCTTCGTCAGTCTCCTCGGGATATTAATGTTCTCCGTGCGTTTTGAATATTCTTTTGACAGTAAAGTCCCAATTAACTACAGCCTCGCAACGTTTTATACAGTTAAAACGTTAGTGAATTCTTACTTGACGGAGTGGCTTGTGACAACGAGTAATGAGATGAATCGAAAAAAGTAATAGCCGTTCAACTCAATTGTTTCCGGTGACTTTAAACCCCAAGTAAAATGCATGAGCGTTAATTTGCCTTATCATACGTAGTACTCAAAGGTCTTGTAAAGTATAATTAAAAAAAAATAATCAAATACTGTTTTTAATACATTTTGGTAGAGTAAAAACTTATTCTGAATAATAGTTGTGTTATTTCAAAATACGTGCTTTTTTTTATTAATAACTAGAAAAACACAAGTAGTTTTTGATGATGAAAAAGAAATTTTAATATTTTAGATTGCTAGTGGAGCGAAAAAGCTTGATTAGTTTTACAATGATGTTTCGTTTTTTAATTTTTATATAAATATTTTCCTACTCAAAAAAGTTCACGGATTAGTGTGCGTGTAGCACTGCAGGTTACCGAAAGAGAATTTTGTTTGTATGGTACGTTAAGCAAATAGTTTTTCAATATTTTCAATAGTTTTGTTGAACGTAAAGAAGTACAATCGAAAATTTGACTAAAAATATTTTCTAATGAAATTTGTAATCGTTGATGTAATGCGTTGAAAATTTTAGTGGTATCTATTATGTTTAATAGTCCTAAAAAACGTACACAGTGTAAATAATCGTTTATAGTAAGAATTCATATGAAACACGTTCGTTTTTATTCAAAATAATTAATTAAATAAAACAGTTATTTACGTTTATGTTAAAAATATTATTCTATAACTTTATAAACCATTAAAACAGAATGAATCTTTTTAGGGTGACAACTTTATTCCGTTTAATTGTTTAAAAACTTTTTAAAAAATAATTAAAAAAAACTACAAAACTTTAACGAGTTAATAAAAAAGAAAATCTACGTTTTTATGAAAATTAAAAACTTATCGTGTTGATTACATCGTAACGGTAAAACAATATTGTTTATAGTGTTTATACAATCTTATATTTTGTTCTTCCATGATGCAAAGGTAAGATTATATATTTTAGATTTAATTCAATCGAAAGCATTCACTGAAGATAAATTGTGTATAAAAAAAAAAATAGGAACACTTTGCCCAACTATATTCTTTGCTTTTCAGAGAGAATACTGGCGATAGAAGTGATGGAAACGATAAATCATTTATTCAATGAATGGATTTTGAAGGGAGCTTCAGTATAATAAATATGAATATAATTTTCAGATTATATTGAATATGTTTAACAATATTTAATAAGAGAATAATCCACATGTGCATCCATGATCAATTTTTCTGTGTTTCAATGCTCTTATGAATTATGATTAAAATTAGATTCATTGATTCTATCGAAAATGTAAATATAAGTAGGTATTTTAGTATTTATAATATGATGAATGAGTTCGGATAACGTTTTCAGCTTTTAGGACTGCAGATTGAAAAAAGAATAACCAAAAGAAATCTGTAATTTTTTGCATAAAATATACATTTGAGCCATAATTATAAATTTAAACGTTTTTAGAAATTATTTGTTGTGTCATATTTTAAGAAAATTTAACTATAAATAAAGAACACATAAGAAATATTAAGGTAAAATTTTTTATTGGATTAAATTAACTATAAGTTAGATATAGTTTAGATTTAAAAAGAGATTTGAAATGTTTTCTGACATGTATTTCATTATTCTTGATGACCTGTGAATATTCTAAGTTATAGATTCTGAATAGAGAGAAAAAAATAGTGATTTTACATCGATGTTTTTTTTATGAAAACCCTTTTCCAACTTAATTCTGAGATCAGTGCATATAACATAGGTCTCCAACAAAGAACTTTTTTGCATTATACTTTAAAAAGATCAGTTTTCGGATGTCTTAATGTTTAAGTGTAGGTAAAAACTTCCGAATTTCATTGCTTTTAGAATAAATATAGAATTTCGGAAATATATCTTTTTTTTTATTTAATACATTTAAAAAATCTCGAATTTATATGTTGAATTGATGCTCCACCAAAATAGTTCTTTGAAGAAATAATTTATCGCTTTTTTAAAATTCAACACACCCCCCAAAATTATGCTACTCGAGAAGAAAATAACGCTCATGATGTGAATACGTACAGATTTTCACTCATAGCAAAATTATACCAAAATTTGGGAAATAAAATTACGGTTTCTGGATCTCTTTTGCCAAATTTTGGGTATTCCAAAATATCCCCCCCTAAAAAAAAAAAAAAAAAATTGAGAAATTCGAAAAATGAGTCCTTTAAAGTACCAACTAGAGGCAAATTCGGTTTCAAACAGTTGCTGATCGAGACTTTTAGACAAGTATTTTCATACAAAAAGTGACCACAGAAAAATAATTAAACATTTTTGTAAAAACCCTAGTTTCTTCAATTCGTGCAGAAACTAAAAAAAAACACATTCAAATATTTTGGGAACCAATATAATAATATTGTATCACTATAATTGTTTACACAATAACATTAATATACAGCACATCCCAGAAGTTCCGTCCCACCCTTAATTTCTAGGCGGTATATCAATGTTCTTTAATGTGGTTTGTTTAGAGATTAATCCCTACACAAATATTACAATATTGTGACATTAATCAAAAAAAAATAAATAAAATAAAATATTGCAAAATCAAAATTTCTCTGAGCTCATTCTTGGAAAACTTTAAAATATTAACTTTATTAGAATTTTTAATTATAATAAATTTATAAATAAAGATACGTTATTAAAATAAATTGTTGAAACTGAAACGTTTGAAAAAACGCGAAAATTGCACAAAAACATCCTGCGTGCGAGATAGGTGGCTCGAACAATAATAATTAATGCTTCCTTATTCCTTTTTACTATATTTTTTTCCCCCATTGTCACATAAAATAATATACATAATAATGATCCTTTGAGGTTCTCGAGCGCTTTATTAAAACCGCGATCGATATTTTAAAAAAGCGAAATAAATTATGTATTACACACGTTATACAACGAGCACTTTTTTCTCTTTTTATACACCAAATTTATCCACAGCTATATTGTTGCGTGTTTACTACGTTGTATACGTTGTATGAAAATAATGTGTACTCATTAATCTTTTTTTTATTAAAAAAAAAAAAAAAAAAACTGTTTTTGAGGTTCTCGTTTCTTTTGCGTCTTGTCACCGCGACAATGCGCATTTAATTTAGACCTGAGGCTAGAAAAAGTCAAACGCGCGTACCTAGCGCTTCATATTATATTATAAAGTCGGTAACGAACGAGTTGTAACGACGATGACGTGAAAAAGAAGTGCTTTCATCGCTACAAATTATTATTGTGCATATGTTTATGACTTCTGTTTTAGATTCTGAACGAAGTGAAGAAGCTAGTGTTTTTATAATGATGTTTCTTTTTTTTTTTTTTCTGTGTACAACTTTTCGTACGGAAATACTTGTCCAAAAGTTTCGATCAGCAACTTTTTGAAACCAGATTTGTCTCTATATGGTACTTTAGAGAGGTTATTTTTTGAATTTTTCAATTCTTAAATTTTTTTTTTTTTGGAAAAAACTACCCAAAATTTGACAAAAACGACTCGGAAACCATCATTTTTTGATGTGAACTATATGAAAATTTAAACATAGATAGAAAATAATATAAGAAAGATTTAGATGCAAGAAAATTTTGGAAATGCGAAAAAAAAATGTTGGACATTTTTCTAACATTTTTTTACTTATTTATTTTTTATATTATTAACTTTCTTCGTTCAGAATCGTTTTATTGAAGAAATGATTTATCGTTTCTTTAAAATTCGATGCACCCGCCAAGAGAATTCCACCCGACGTGCGAAGAACACCCCCAACGAGCGAAATGACACACTTTTTCCACATACAAGGTATGTACCACGAGACAAAAATAATATAATATGATAATTATTTTATATTTGGTTAATAACAGTCATTATTAGAGTGCGGATTTTAAAGGCATTTGCTTTTTTTTTCTATCTCTCTAAAACGAAGCTACGTCAGCTATAAATTCGATTTATACCAAAATTCAGACATTTTATTTTGCTTTTATTTACTTTTTTTGCTCTTTTTGTATTTAAATGCTTTTTAAGGTATTTTCGGTAAGTTATTTTTGCTTTTTTCTGTATTTAAAAGTTTTTTGGGGTATTTTAGGCACTTTTTGGCTTATAAGTTACATTTTTTCAAAATGTGATTTAAATAAACACACGTATTTGAAAAATTAATACAGTTTAAAGAGATTTCTTTTTGAAAACTTTAAAGTAATTTAATTGCTCAATGCAACTCCGATGATATAGGTTAATCATTTTGTAACTATTTCTTTAACAAATTTTGATAAATTAGGTATCTTAAAAAAAATTAATCTAATTTACAGACACATTGTGAAAGAAAAAGAGCAATATCATGATTTTTTTTATAATTCAATAAACTAATAAATAATATTAATAATAATTGTAATACGTTATTCATAATTAATATATATGATTTTTTATCAAAAACTCCGTTTTTAATGCTTTTTTGGGAGATTTTTTGAGCTTTACTGCTTTATTTTAAGTGCTTTTCTTTTAGTTTTTTATTGCTTTAAAATCCGTACTCTAGTGATGGGTCTCCGAATAGTGTAATCGCTTATTACCTGTCAAATTACTCGGTTTCCAAACAAAATAAATTTTTTTTTTTTTAACCAAAGATTGCACTAACAACTACGATCAGAAAAAAAGAGAAAAAAAAAGGTGTGGGTACTTCACTCGTCGGGGTGTTCTTCGCACGTCGGGTGGGATATTCTTGACTGGTGTATTGAATTTTAAAGAAACGATGAATCATTTTCAGCCATTTAAGCTTTTTTTTTTAACTTCGTAGCAATCACATGAAATAAAAAATTGAGTGTGTAAATGTTCAAAGATACACATTAGCCTAGTCCGATGGCGATAATATAGTAATAACATTAATAATAACAATGTACCCATATCACACGCATAACATAACTATGATATTATCGTCATACAGCCATAGCTATGAAGATTATGAAAATATAATGTGTTATTTTAAAACAAATAAAAATATGCATCTTCAACACTACTACTTATACTGCGGCATAATATTTTTCTAATGCTTGCCGCATATTGTGTTCAGGAAATATTCAGTACATTATACAGATTATATATGTATATTATATCTGATTTGTCTTATTAATAATAAAAAAATATATATATTCGAACTAAGCACCGAGTTAACAAAATTATAGGAGAACTTTATCGCGAGTGAGATTAGGTTAATACGAAAACGAAATAACTAGTAAACAGGGAAACGGTAATAAAAAATGGAAAAATACGCAATTATTTAATTAAATTGTAAATTGTTCATTTAGCGCGGTGAGTACTTTTAGTTTGATATTGAAATCGAGAGGAAAACGAAACATAATATTATCATCAAAACGACCAAACCCGAATCTTTGCGCCAGGTGTTGATATACGACATTCTTTGTACAATAAAAAAGCGGCGGAGCATAAGAATCGTAATATAATAACGATTAACGTCAAACTCAATATTGTACTGTTTGCTCGTACTCAGTTTTCTAACTGGTTTCCTGTTGGATATTTCGTTGATGATGTTCTTGATTAAATTTACTCAAACTTAATTGTTTGTCTTGCGTTTCGTTCAATAATTACTTCGAGTTTTACGAGGTATAATAAATTACCTTTACTCACGGGACATAAACTAATATCAGGACACACAATTCACGCGCGTTAACGATATGCCTACTTCATGTACTCAAATATATATATATATATATATATATAGCATTTTTATAAGTCCTCTTGAATTCGATTTAGACACAATAAAAATTAATCATAAAGTTGACGCACGTGATCGACACACGTTTAAAACTCTATAAAAAGCATCGTATGAAATATTTAAGAAAAAATAAATTCATATACATTAGCAATAATCAGTGATGAGTTCAGACAGCAAAATAATTAATATCTAGATAAATATTAGATTATTTAGCTAAACAGATATTTAGATTAATATAAAGGTAGAAAATTAATTTTTTATCTTGACAAATATACGGATAAAATTTTTTTATCTAGATTTTCACCTCATAAAAGTTTATTTATTTTTTTTTTTTTATTAAAGCTTCACGTGCTTTTAAATTATTGGCTGAGTAATGTGATTAAGGAAAGCACAAACGGGAAGGTTTCTTTTGAACATTCTCTTTATATTTTCATTAAAATATTAGAAATATTTATCGTAAAAAATATCATAGAAAGTATTATTCATTTATGAATTTAAAAATTGAATAACTTTTCATAAATAAATTGAAGTATTTAATATATAAACAAAAAAATTGTCTGATTTATAGAATGTTTTAAGATCAGTATTAGTTTGAAAATCTATGATTTAAAAATGTGTATTTTCATTAATTGGTGAGGGATAACCATACACGAGTAAATGTAAGTATTACAAATATATTTAAAATATATACAACAAATCAACAATTTACAAATTAAACTTCTTTCTTTTTATATATAAAGTTTAAGCTCTTATACGCGACTAATTCGAGTTGTGACTGTGCATTGATGCTTTATTGTCTATCGTTATCACACAGTAAAATATTTACTGTAATTAAACAAAATGTGGATACAATACATTCAGGGGGTGATCACTTTTCTCCATTTCTATTTAATTTATTTATAAGTATTGCTTCTTCAATCAGCTATTCTGAAACATTACTTTTTGGTGATGATTCTAAAATATTTAAAGCCATTAATTCATCAACTGAGTATCTCCAGAATGATTTGATAAGTTTTAATAATTAGTGCTAATGGGTTTTCTTTAAATATTAACAAATATCAAACGATTATTGTTTATGAAATAGATGATTCACATATTTTAAGTCTTATCATCCTCAAAATTAACTGCCATCATATTAGAAATCTCTGCTTACACTATATTTCGCATACCTTTCTTAGACATATGCCATTCTCCATTTTAATCGTTTAATTTAATTAATTAAAAATATAAACAATATTAACACTCTATTAACAAATGGTAATATTCTTTTAACGATGTAATTGATTTTTTGAATGCATAATATAACAATTATAAGTATATTTTATGTTACATTGCTTATTCATTTTTCATGGCAATTTCGACTTCATACTAAGTTGTTTTGTAATTTCTTTCTTCTCATATATTTTTGTTTATACCTTGTATTCGGAACTTCGATCCGTGACTAATTAATAAACATAATACAAATAAATAAATAATTATTAGCACAGAATGAAATCATAGAAATCGTAGAAACGACCCAGCAAATTATGTCGTCATTATTTTGTACTTGTATGGTCATAATATTATACAAAAATTGTTGTAGTAGTGTATTGTAAAACGTAGATAAAAAAGAGTAAACGATTATTGGAAAAAATAAGCACATGGCGCAACGAGATTTACAGTAGAATCTCGGTAATCCAATAGATATCAGACCATGCTACTGCCGGATTAATGGGGGGGGGGTTCGTATAAAAACGCCTTTTTACTCATTGAATTTTATATCTTTTACTTAATTAGTATAACATAATATAAATAATACTATAATACTGTGTTTAATAATTAATCTGATAGGTTTATTTGGATTAAATCAGTTAGTAAACAGTTTCGTTTAACATTTTATCGTTTACGGTGGTAATTTTATGGTTATTTGCCAGGTAAATACATATACTAGATATAGGTAAATATGAACGTACTGGATTATCGAACGGCCGAATTACCGAGATTCCGCTGTATTTAGATATTTCTGTAATTTTCATAAATTAAACTTTAGGCGCCAATATTAAATTCTTATTTTAAATTCTGAACGAAGTGAAGAAGCTAGTGTTTTTACAATGATGTTTATTTATTTTTCTATGAACACTTTTTCGTACGGATCTATTTGTCCAAAAATCTCGATCAGTTACTTTTTGAAACCGGATTTTCCTCTAGTTGGTACTTTAAAGAGGTCATTTTTTGAATTTCTCAATTCTTCAATTTTTTTTTTTTTTTTTTTTGGGAAAAAACAACCCAAATTTTACGAAAACGACTAGGAAACCATCATTTTTTGATCCGAACAATATGAAAATTTAAACATGG
>JAIPRM010012785.1:0-11874 GCA_025469315.1 Stegophylla sp. TES_Ste_2020 | reverse complement strand
TTCTTCAATGTTTTTTTTGGAAAAAACTACCCAAAATTTGACAAAAACGACTCGAAAAACATCATTTTTTGATCAGAATTTTATGAAAATTTAAACATAGATAGAAAATCCTATAAAAAAGATTTTGTTTTACTGAAGAAATGATTTATCGTTTCTTTAAAATTTAATACGCCCGTAAAGAGAATACCACCCGTCGGGCGAAGTACACCCATCGTGCAAAGTATGTCCGGCTTTTTTTTAAATTTAAACTATATTTTTTTATTAATTATTTATTGTTATTCTGATTTTAACATAAATACTTTAAAAAAAATCTTTTTAAAATTTTTATGAGATGTTCTCGTGACCATTTTTAGTAGTTGATGAAAGTTTGAAGTCCCTAGCTGCATTATTTTAGAAATTATGTTAAAAAACAATTTTCAATTTTACGGAAATTTCGGTAATAGCATAATTTGCCGTTTTTTATCAATTTTTTGTCAGATTTTCTGTGTTTTTGAAAAAAATATTGAGAAATTTGAAAAATTACTGCTTAAAAATACCATCTGGGTGTGATTTTGGATCAATAAAGTTATTAAAATCGAAACTTTTGGACAAGTATTTCTATACGAAAAAGTGTTTACAGAAGAAGAAAAAAAAGATAAATATCAATGTAAAAACATAAGCTTCTTCACTTCGTTCAGAATCTAAGATTGTAACTGCCATAGGTATACATAGGTACATATACATAGGTACATAGAGAAGTTTTTTGTATGTATTATTTTGTTATGACCCCCCCCCTAAGAGCAAGATTAAATGTACGCCACTGAATGAACATACAGAAATATGTATATGTTTACTGGACAGAACTACACGTAATTCTTTGGGTATACATTTATACGTGCAGAGTGCACCAGAGTTTAAAATGCTCTAAAAACTATGTGTTTTTTTTTCTTTTATGATTTTTCAATAACTGAATTTTATCACCGAGTTTATTGTATTGCATAATTATTCAGATCATCAAAACTTTATTGGCTATTAAAATCTTTCTAAACGCAATTTAAAACCAACAGTTTGCAGCTTCTTTCCCCTCCCCCTCACTCCCTCGGAATCACTTTTATCCCCGGTAAAACGTAATTTGATCGCTCAACATTAATCCATTATTATTCTATATCGTATAATGCGCTAAAATTGATTTTCCTAGAACACCGTCAATAAAGTAAACATTTGCATATAGTAGTGTAAATTATTTTTCGAACTATTTAATTTCCGAACGTCAGAAACATATTATAGAAGACAGATGATCCAGATCATTCCATTTTTCCAAGTCATTCGGTTTAATGACCGAAGAATATGTTGTCCGGACAACGTTTTAATTCTCAAAAACATGTATGATAGCATCGAAATAAATTCCCGTATATTAAGATCTTTCGGTCTGTTTTTGCGATTATAATATTATAATATACGTAAGCAAAAAACATTCCCCTCAAACCTTACCATTATTACAAAATCATTTGACCTACTACTACACGCCGTTCATTAATGTACCAGTAATTTAAAGCGAATTGATTATAATTTAACTAATATCTAATTTGTTTCCAACAGGGGCAAATTCAAGGCAGTGTGAACTATGCGGCCGCAAAGGGCGGCAAAATTATGTCGAATATTTATTTTGATTTTGTTTAGGTACATAATTTTTAAAATTTTATATATCACTTCAAAATTTTGAAATTGTGGATTTTGTATTTGTTTATTTTTAGCAAAATAATATTTATATTTTCCGAGGAACTCGTCGACACGATTGTATTTTATCTTAATGTTTATGAAATGTAACAATATAATAATTTAGGTATACGAATATTGGAATAAACGTAATATTTATAAAATTATAAACGTTCGCTCTATAGAAACTGTTATCGGTACAAGGTCAAGTTCACTGCGTATACATATTTCCTATTATTAAATCACTCGTCAGTTAGACGAATAGTGGTGTGTAGTCGTATTATCTTAGATATATAAGGATCAAGAGGTCAAAGTAACTGATTGGACCTCTCTCTCCCAACATATATTTACATTGGTGTTGACTTCTCAAGAATTAAATCTAGAAATAAAGCTATAAAGCTAGTAAACTGCAAAAATGGACTATTAATTCAAAATTTAAATATTAAAATTAAATAAAATGTATTAAATTTATTATTTTTATTATTTTTTTTTTGTTATACTAATTAAATTATGTTTTAGATTCTAAACGAAGTAAAGAAGCTAGTGTTTTTGAAATGATTTTTTTTCTGTACACACTTTTTCATATGAATCTACTTGTCTAAAAGTCTCAATTAGCAATTTTTTGAAATCGGATTTCTCTTTAGTTGGTACATTAAAGAGGTCGGTTTTTGAATTTTTTTGGAAAAAATTATACAAAATTTGACAAAAAAGACTCGAAAACCATTATTTTTTGATCCAAACTTTATGAAAATTTAAACATAGATAAGACAGTAATATAAGAAACATATTGGCACAGGAAAATTTAGAAAATGTAAAAAAAAAACGTTGGACATTTTTCTAACACTATTTGTCCTCATTATTTTTTTCCTTTTCTTTATTAAATAGATAAAAAAAAAAAAAGCAAAGTAAAGTATACACAAGAAACCAGGACATACTTTTCACCAAGGATATTCTTCGCTCTTCGGATCAGATACTCTTGGTGGTTGTGTTGAAAATGACGACAATTATTATTATTTATATTATTAACTTCCTTTGTTCAGAATCGTCTCAATGAAGAAATGATTTATCGTTTCTATAAAATTCTACACACCCACTAAGAGTATCTGACACGAGAAGTGAAGAATATCAGTGATGCGAAGTACTCCGGCTTTCCTATCTATACTTTATTTTTTTTTATAAACGTTGTTACTTAAAAAAAAATAAACAGAAGATGTTATATTTGAATCAATATTTTTTTTAGTTTATTTAAATTAAAAAATAATTGCATATTAGGTGTTGAAATAATAAATTTGTTTGAAGATATTATATTAAATAGAAGTATTTTTTGGATAGGAGCGGCAAATTTCTTTTGGCATAGGGGTGCAAAATTTGTTAAATCTACCCCTGGACATCGCATTCACTGAATTTCGTAAAGTTTATTTAGCATTAGTTGAATCTCTTATCTCTTATGATATTAGTATACTTATAAATAAGTATTATTCTTATGGGGTGATGCATTTGATAATACAATATCTCATTTACAAATATATCAAAATCAGATTCTTAGAATACTACTCAATAAAGTTCGAATCAATTTATATAAGGATTTCAATGAGCTACCTGTTAAAAAATTATACCTAAAAGTAGCCTCTATATATCTAAAAAGCCAAAATTTGATTCAACCAATACTGTATGAAGTTAACACGCAAAAATCAATTTCCATGTAAAAATATCTAAAAAAAAACCACATCTGGTAGAAATTTTAAAATTATCTGCACCGAACTATGTAATAGAATACCATCGCATATAATGAATCTTCTTACTAATTTATTTAAAAAACTCATTGTCAAAATGGATGTTTGAATCTTCAGACGAATTTATATTATAGTACTGCAATAAATAAATGTAACCATTAAATTATTTCTGTCATTACTGCAGTACAACATGAAATCACTCAATATTAAATCTTATACCTTATACGTTTTAAATATATGTATTATATTTATATGTAATGATTTGAATTCCTGGGCCCCTACACGAATTTTCTCAGTGGGGCCTAATATTCATATATTTTGTGAAATTAAATTAAATAAAAATAAAGATGCAAATCTTAAGTCAAAAAATTGCTGGTTGAAACTTTTTAACAAGTATTCGTATACGAAGGAATTATGACGGAAAAAATAAAAATAATAATCATCATTGTAAAAACACTAGCTACTACGTTCCACTCAGAATCTAAAAATATGCATTTGGTATGCAAAACATTTGAAATAAATCAGGCGTGGATTCAGAGGAGGCTATGGGTGCTCGGGCAACCCCTGTCACATTAACCACACTACACAAAATTATATAAAATTATTAACTGAGTAAAAAATATGATATTTTTTAACGCAACTGCTTGCTACACTTGGGTAAAATTAAAATGCAATAAAGTGTAGGTAGATAAATTCATTTTAAAAAAGCTGTATATATTTCTCACCATGGGTTTTGTTCGATCATTAAATGGGATTTGTAGGTGTATTTTAAATTTTAAAGAAACGATAAATAATTTAAAACTTTAAAGACATTTTTGTTCACATTTGAGTAGTTTTTCCAAAATTTTGAACAAACTATTAATGATTTGAAAAAATTCTGATTCATAAAGTTGCTGGTCGAAACTTATGGACAAGAATTTCTATATGAAAAAATAAAATAAACATAATTTAAAAAACACTAGCTTCTTCACCCCACTCGGAACGTAAAACGTAAAATAAACTGAGTAGATCATTATATTAAATTAAACAAATGAAGTGGATAATTTATTAAATGTATTTTTTTTTTCTAATAGAGATATAAATACATAATTTATTTTACATAGAGATTTATATTTAGGTGTAATTAGTAGTTAGCTGCTATTAGTATTCAGTTCTATTGATTGAGCGAGCACCCCCTATTTATAATTTCTGGATCCGCACCTGAAATAAATGTGATTTTAATTAGACCGATTTTCAACCGCATTCATTTTTCATTAGATTTCGAATAGCTATTATTTTAATAAATGTACACATTTTATCCGTTTCGTTTACCTAATCATGAGCTGCTGTAATACTATAAATATGCGTGCGTGGGTCCGAGTGTGTGCGTGTGTAATACCGAGAGCATAATAATGGCAAGTTTTACTTAATACGAGTTACAATGCATACACGGGTTATTCGCGAACATAAGTGAAACTAGGTTCTCGGTAAATTATTTACGCATTTAAAGCCGGTTACACAACGGAATTAATTAATTCAAAGTTCACCAAATAATATTCCGAGGGTAGAAAATTAAATCACCATAAAACGAAATTTCGACAATATCGCATTATACCTGCGTCAACATATTATTCAAATTTACACGCGAGTACGACGTCTTAAACAAAAATATAATTATAAATGCCCGTGCATAAATAATTTTATTCTGTCGAGTTGTTCTCTTTAAAAAGTTTAAGTAACATTATATAATATTCTCTGCCTATAGCCAAATTGTAGCGTAGAACCGATAGAGTTTTAAACCGAATTCCGCGAGGAATAATTTAATCGACACGGTCGCTAAAATAACCGCTTTCAGTGCGTGTCTACTACGAGAGTCTGTTGTAGTCGTGTTGAACTTCTTGGCGGCCCGACAAAAACTAATTACAACACTAGCGGCTGATTTGACGGCCGGGTAGAGGTATATTTGTGTTTAAATGAACTTTTTTTGTTGAGTTGTTATTTTAGAAGTCTAAGTTAAGAAGTCAATTTTAGATTATGAATGAAGAGAAGAAGCTATTGTTTTGCAATGATTTTTTTTTCAACTTTATTTTTGTTTTTGTTTTTCTATAAGAAAAACACTTTTTCGTGGAAATACTTGTTCAAAAATCACAATCAGCAATATTTCGAAACCGGATTTGCCTCTAGTTGGAACTTTAGAAAGATAAATTTTGAATTTCTCAATTCTTCAATTTCTTCTTTTTTTTTTTTTTTTGAAAAATTACCCAAAAATTTGACAAAAGAGACTAGGAAACCATAATTTTTTGATCCAAACTTTATAAAAATTTTAACATAGGAAGACAATAATATGAGAAACATTTTGGCGTAAGAAAGTATTAAAAATATGAAAAAAAAATTTTTTGGACATTTTTTCTGATTAATTTTTTTTCCTTTTGTATATTAAATAAAAAAAGAAAGTTAAATAAAGTACAATAAAGTAAAATAAAGTAAAGTATAAACAGAAAGCCGGATATACTTTGCATCTCGGATATTCTTCGCTCTTTGGGTTATATACTCTTGGTGGGTGTGTTGAAAAAAGACAATTATTATTATTATTTATATTATTAATTTCCTTCGTTCAGAATCGTCTTATTAAAGAAATAATTTATCGTTTCTTTAAAATTCTACAAGTTCACCAAGAGTATCTGACCCGAGGAGCGAAGAATATCCGTGGCGTGAAGAATGTCCAACTTTCTTGTCTATGCTTTTTATTCACTATTTAAGTATGTATATGTATTATGGGATTATATAAGTTAAATAATGTTTTTAATATTTAAACAATATTTAATTTAAATGCAAGATCACTAATTAACGCACCCAGTAACGGTTTGCAATTTTAATTCACAGAAACACGTGAACCAGCGAAAAACGTGTACCTATATAAAAAAAAAAAAACGTAAAGTAAGGATAAGTAAAGTATATAGCTAAGAAAGCCGGACATACTTCACACCACTCGCTCCTCAGTTCAGATACTTTTGGTGTGTATGTAAAATTTTAAAGAAACAATAAATTATTTCTTCAATAACATGATTCTGAACGAAGTTAATATTATAAAATACAATAATAGTTATCATAATATAAAATAAACACAGGCCCCCAACTCTATCAACCTTTACTTACAAAAGTACAGTTACGTACGATTACACAATAAATTATAGAAATTATAGTACTTTGACATGTAAGAATCTCCATTATTATTATTATTATTATTATTATGTAAGTATGCCAGTGTTTGGTTATGTTTAATAATTAAAAATGTTTGCATATTTAATATCTTTCTTATCTGAGTTATAATATTAAAGCTGTATCTTTACGTTGGGAAGGGGGGATTTGGCCCTTCTTGACCCCCCCAAAGTTACTCCTATATTCAGGGACGAGAAGGTAGATGTGAGGTTATTTTTTAATAAATATCACTTGTTTTTAAAAAAGATTCATGGCCTCAATGTCCCTGATCCCCGGCTATAAATTCCCAAACACGCCACTGCTTGCTCCGTTTGATTTTTATTAGCTACCTTATAGGGTATTTTTTTTATTTTTTTTTTTTTTACTGCATTGTGAGTATATGAGTATACTATACTGTATGGTATAGGTATAGTGTTTGTCGGTATCAAACTTGTGTAGTGTAATGATAATGTTGTGAATGTGTAAATGTGCGGCGTCGTCACCGTGCCGGTTCGATTCGATTTTTCTATCGTCGTATCCAAGACGACGCGAAGGTGAAACGAAATCTCGTCTCACGTACCTATATGTAATATACTCCTATACTTAAAACGGTCGGCCAAGAACAAAGTGCGTAATCTGCATAAGTAGGGTTTATTTTGAAATGGATATCCTAATTTTATTATTACTTTTTTTGTTTTCCAATTTTTTGGCTCATCTCCTCGTAAAATTGGTTTGTTCTAAAAAATAAAAATGAAAACCATGAAAATGCGTACAGTAGAGCTCCTCCGAATGACATGCGTCTATAGAAATAACATCACGTTTCAATAAAAATGTATGTATAAATAGTACGTACACTACATACACCCATATATTTTATTTTTTCTACCGAAGCTGATTTTATTTTATACTGCGTGGAAACGAAGAAGCTATAGTGTTTTGTCAATAATGTATTTTTTTTCTGTGAGCTCTTTTTTGTATAGAAATACTTTTTCAAAATTTTCGACCGGCAACTTAATGAATCAGAACTCAGCTCTAAATGGTACTTTAAAGAGGTTATTTTTTGAATTTCTCAAAAAAAAATAAATATATTTTCTTGTTATTTTTTTCAAGTAAATCTGACAAATAATATTGTGGAAATGAATTATTGTTTCTTTAAAATTCAACAAACCCACAAGAGTATTCCACCCGAAAAGCGAAGAATACCCATGGTGCAATGTATAACCGGCTATTTATTTCTGCCAATAAAGTTTGAGAACTGAGTGTGTAGTACGAAAATTTAGATATTTTATGAGCTGATATTCCGTATGGTTTGTCTTAAAAGAAAATTAAAGATTTGTTTTCACAAGAATTGTGTAGCCCGTATAAATGTAGTTTGTCTTTAAACTGCATTATTTATTGAAGCGTCGATATCATTTAATTTTTAAGTGTAAAAAAAGCCGGACATACTTCGCACGATGGTTGTTCTTCGCACGACGGGTGTGATTCTCTTGACGGGTGTATTTAATTTATTTTAAAGAAACGATAAATCATTTCTTCAATAAAACGATTCTGAACAAGGAAAGTGAATAATATAAAAAATAAATGAGAAAAAAATGTTAGAAAAATGTCCAAAATTTTTTTTTTACATTTTCAAAATTTTCTTGCGCCAAAATCTTTCTTATATGATTTTCTATCTATGTTATATTTTCATAAAATTCAGATCAAAAAATGATTGTTTCCGAGTTGTTTTTATCAAATTTTGGGTAGTTTTTTCCATAAAAAAAAAAATTGAAGAATTGAGAAATTCAAAAAATGACCTCTTTAAACTACAAATCTAGAGGCAAATCCTGTTTCAAAAAGTCATTGATCGAAACTTTTGGACAAGTATTTCCATACAAAAAGTTGTACACAGAAAAAAAAAAAATAAAATAAAATTGTAAAATCATTGTAAAAACACTAGCTTCTTCACTTCGTTCAGAATCTAAAAAGCCACAAAGGAAAATAAACTCATTCTAACAAATTACTATTATATTTACGTATAATGTGCAATCGAAATGTCTACCAAAATTATGGCATTTTGATGATTTTAAATTATAACATTTTAATGTATTCCTTTTTTCCTCCACTTGATGAACGTACCTGTACTGTGAGTACAATGATAATAGTGTGATAATTGTCCACAAATAAATTTTAAACATATTTTCCTTTCTCAGTGTACGGCATTACGTAACAAAAGCTGACCGCGCAGGATAAAAACACATATAGTTTATCATATTTTAACATAAAATGACACAGCGTGATGTCAAATAATAAATCGTCGTCTCGGAAACCAACATGTGCAAAAAAATTACTAAGTACACTAATGACTTCCTTTTATAATCGTCACTTAAAACGTTTAACTGAAACGCATGATAGTGCTTTTTACATAAAAATTATTATTACCTACTACGTTGTAATCGTATTTTAATGACAGAATTTTAAACATGAATCCGACTATAGTTATACTTTCAAAAAAATTTTCGGAATTTAATTAAACTATTCCATCACAATTCTTGTCAGTTAATTTAGGATTCTAATAAATTCGATGAAAATATCACTATAAGCAGATATCTTTTTTAGTGATTTACTTAATATTTTCAATTTAAATTTATGGTTTTTAATCAATTTAAAAAAACAAAAATCGAATCTCGTCCAAACTGCAGTCTAAATATTAGCAAAATCATAGGCGTGGCCACGGAGTGTGCAGGGTATGCATTTGCACACCCTGCGAGTTCTACCTAAAAATGATTTTTATGGATTAATTGAAATTACAACTGTAATTTTGTATGCAAATACCAGTATATCATAATAACAATTAATTATGTTAAGGAAACATATCTGAAATCTAATGATAAAATTTGTTTTTACTAAATTTAAAGTTAAATGTTTAATAAGGTTTGAGGATTGAAAAATATTTAATCTTACATAAAAAATCTATAGTGTCATACAACTATTGAAACAAATATAAAAAAATGATTGTTAAACAGTTGAGATTTTTTTCAAAGCTATTAAACTTATTACTTAATAAACTTGTATTAAATTTTTAGTTATGTTATCAAGAACACAAAATTGTATAAGGAAAAAATTTACAAAATACGAGTGATTTTTAAAGTTCAATATTTATCCTAAGAGAGGTCATATTATTTTCAGTATGTATTGCATTGTTATTATTGTTGATATTAGGAGGAAATTTCAAGTTTATATTACTAGTTTTGGAGTTATAACTAAATTACAAAAATCAATACCACGAAATTCTCATTTTTAGCATATTATACCACTTTTACTTAAATTTGAAAAAGTTTTTCCTTATTTTTGAGAAAAATATTGAGTATTAAGAAATAATTATCTTTACATAGTACTATTTAAAACCTAATTCTGATATATTAGGTTGCCGGGCAAATCTTTTGGATTAGTTTTTCTACTAGATACTAATTTACTGCTTAAAATTAAATAACATTGTAAAAAACTATCTATTTCGCTTCAATCAGAATATGGAACATATATATATATATATATAATATATATTTTTATTAATAACTTATTTTATATGCAGTTAAGGTTTAGGGAATACATTTTTGGGAACGGCTGTACAAATATTGTACTTGCACTCCCCGCCAAAAATGTCTGGCCACGCCTATGAGCGCAATTAGGGGGGGACTTGAAGGGACTAAGCTCCTTCAAAATTACTCAGAGCCCCTCCAGATTTTTTGAAAATCACTTAAGGTTAATGTCTTTTTGGGGCTAAATAAATAAAATAAACATACAAGTCCCCACCTCTCAAAAAAAAAAAATGTTTTCCTAGTTGCGCCATTCCTGAGACCCGAGGAGAGAAGAATACCCGTAGTGAGAAATATGTCCGACTATCTTGCCTGTACTTTAATTATCTTTGCTTTACTTTACTTTTTTAGAATTAGAATTTATCAGTGAATGAGATATGCATTCGTTTAGTGGAATTAATATTTAGAATAATTAAATTTTAGGGTATTTTCACGATAGGCGATGACATTAATTGGAGACAATTTTTGTCAAGTCTCACGCTATATCACGGTATAGAAAACCGTGCGCTATATGAGCTTATATGCATTGTGCTGTGGCAACAAAGTAATAATTAACAAATGCATTATATACCGTTCCCTTGTCTCAGCCTTCACCATGAACTACTGTAATGTATTTTAACAATTGTAGGGTAAATAGAACATTTTCAAACTGATCTTTTTTTTGTTTAGCATTTTTAGAGCGATTATATTATGATATTTTTTTAGCAATTTAATATTCTAGTCACGGTTTTAATTTAGACAGTACATTCTGTGGAATGTAATAGATGACCTTTGTTTTCTGTTTACTCCTCGAAATATGTATAGGGAGTATAACATGAAAGAGTGGTGAGAAGTCAAAGGGATGAAAATGGGTGGAGAAAAACGCCGTTGCAGGTTTATGAGCAGTGTTGTATTTTAGTATATTATCTAGTTAATTTTTTTTATCATCTTTTATCTTATACAGATAAATTAGAAATAAGTAATCTGAGCTGTCATCTTAGATAAATTAAGATGTTGTCTAGATAAAATCTTGCATTAATATTATATTCTTAGTGGAGCGATGAATGTATTGGTTTCATATTTTTTTTCAATTTTTTTTTTTTTTGTTTTCTACCCGTATGTATATACGCAAGATGGACCCACGTCGCCACAGCGTTGCTGCTGTGTGCAGTACGCAATTAACTGTGAATATATCACGTCGTTATAAAATAACGTTAGTAAAGACGGATTTTATCAGTTTATTTGAAAATTTTCCCTTATATTATAAACAAACATATAAGTGCCAAGACTTGGTATTGTAGGTAAGAAAATATGGGTCTGATACGTTTGCCCGACACTCGATTGCCCGACACCACATTTGCCCGACACAAAATTTGTCCGACAATATATTTTACATATTTTTACTGTACGTAATACTAAGTTACAATATTTTATTATTATTTCATTATTTTATTATTAAGTAAGATTTTACAGATAGTAATAAAATAGATAAATAAAATATTATTGCATTAACGGTCACGAACAATACTGCTATTCAAGACAAGATTTTTTCATTTTTTCCAAACACAGACTTCTGTATTAATATAATACATATATATGTATTTAGAAGTCCGTGTTCCCAATTATACCGATATGCGATCACAGTCTTCTAAGACGACCATGCATGATGTATGCGATAAACAGATAAAACGACCGTAGGTTTTTGACGCGACGTT
>JAIPRM010012784.1:0-11874 GCA_025469315.1 Stegophylla sp. TES_Ste_2020 | reverse complement strand
TTTTTTTTTTTCTTATATTATTAACTTCCTTCGTTCAGAATCGTTTTACTGAAGAAACGATTTATCGTTTCTTTAAAATTTAATACGCCCGTCAAGAGAATACCACCCGTCGTGCGAAGTACACCCACCGTGCGAAGTATGTCCGGCATTTTTAGTATTATATTAAGCATTTATTGACTACAGATTTGGATTCCTCGTTTCGGTATTTATACAGTAGGTATTCAGTAAACGCGTGTTAAACACATCACATGTTGGATCACAGGTACTGCGGGTTTCGAATAATTTAAATTTTTTAACACAGAATTTTACTTCGTCTTTTTATCGAATTGAAAAGAAGAAAACAAATTTTATCGCTTATCGAATATGCTCAGTAACTTAATTTAATATTTTTTAACCAGAACACTATAATATGTACCCACAAAATACATTATATTATTCATACCTGAGATCTCCTAAATCGTGTCCCAGGGGTAGTGAAACGAATTCAAAATTTACGCACATTGTATACCCATTGAACATTTTAAATTTTAGAAAGTTGCGGTGATGTAAAGCCTTAAAATGTATCAGTGAATGAGTATGAGTACATGTAATAATATGATTTACCAAATATCCAATTTTAATTGATGAAATAACGTTAAAATGTTTAATTTTTGAAGGGAAATAATACGTAACACAGCAATCATTTTTTTCATAAAGTAAAATGAATTTAATTCAAAATTATTACTTACTTTTACATTGATTTTACACCGATTGTAAATCTGATAGGTTGGCTGGGTAGATTAAGTCGTGAGTTCACTTTACGGTAGGCTCCCAGAATATAAGGAGACAGCATGGGTTCAAATATTTTCAAACCATAAATCTCTTAAATTTTTTTTTTTTTTGTTCTTAATTATCACATCGTTGTTATTTCTTAAGTATAAATGTTAACCTTGCAAGCCCGAGGGAGAGGATAATTATTTTTATACACAGCATATTTTATATGTATATAATATAAATATTTATATTGCTCGGAACACGTATAGTATACGTCTTCGAGAAAATAAATATATAATAATATGTAATAAGAATGAATTTAATATTAATGTAATTTTATTACAACAAACATAAATAAATTAATACATAATTTTTTATTTTATTCACAATATCATTATGTAAGTGCGTTATAATTTTTTAAAAGAAATTTCGAATACTTAAATACGAATTATAAATAAATAACAATTAATAATAAAATAATGTCAAATTCCATTTCGTTTCAAACTGTTTTCCGATTACATTGTAACTTTCATATAAACTATTAGGTACCATGTTACTTTTAGATTATTAAAAAATACAATATTGATAAGAAAATTGTTTAATTATTCTTTGAAAAATGCATTTCATACTTAATTGTTTTTATTTTCGTCCTGGGAATTTTTTCCAAGGATTTATGTGAATATCCTGGGTGACTTGAACGGAACGTCTCGGTCGTCGTCTATCTGTCTCGTGATTTTCGCATAGCACGCGTTCACCGAACAGACAGTGGCTTTCACTCCGTCTATGAATCCCTGAATTTTGGCACTGAACGCCTTGGACGCGTCGTCCAGCGTGGCGTTTTTGGTCGGTTTCGGTATTTTGAACATGGCCATTTCGGTTTTTTCCAGTCGCGCGATCTTGTCCTCCGGTGTCTGCGTACCGCCCTGTTCTAACAGAGCAGTGACGTCGTCGATTAAATACCACAATTGGTCGGGGAAACACGTACGCAAATCGAACGCTTTGAGACTTGCACTGAGGTTCGTGGGCGGCTTTGCGCCGTCTCCCAAGTACTGAGACACTACGGTCGTCTCGTAAAACAACACCGCCACGTGATACTTGAAGTATACGTCGTACAGAGCGCGTAAATATCGAGGACTCACGTGCGCGGAGGTCGTCTCTCTGAATACGTCTCCGATACTCTGGTCCGTTCCTTTCCAGAGTACGCGCACCGTGTCCGCGTACGGCGTCAAGAACCCGGATCCCGTTTGGAATTTCTGACGCAAGAATTTCGGACCGAAACACTCGACTGCGCTGCCCGCCGGTTCATTCATCGCAACGGCCGTCGTGAACCGGTCGAAGTGCACGTCGTCGTTGAACGCATAATATTTAAATTTCGGCGGCTGCGACGTGCAGTGTTGCAAGCCGTATTCTTCGATTTCGGCCACGGCGAACAACACCGCCCGACGAAAGCGTTCGCCCTGCTCAGGGGTAGTGGGTTCGTTTTGGTTGGTCAGAGCAATAGACACGTCGACGGCAGTCTCGAACAGGTCCAGGTCGTCTTCGTAGTCCGTTTCGACGGCCGACAGAAAACCCTGTTTGACGAAATCCATAGATTTCCACGCGTCGTTCAACTTGCCCGCGTCCAGCAACGACACGGTTTCGTGACAAGTCACGTGCGCGTCCGTCATGAACTTGCACGTGTTCGCCGATCCGAAACACCACCTGTCGGACTTCAGTACCGTTACCGCCTGTTTCGCCGACCTGCTGTTGTACGTCTTGTCCAACTCGAGATGCAGAAATCGGAAATTCCGCTGATAACACGTCACGTCCTTGATGTTTTCCAATATCTTCCTCAGCAGACCGCTCAATTCTTCGGAAGTTCTTCGCACCAGTGACACGTCGACCTCTCCGCCCTCGTCGGCCGGGCATTCTATGGTGACCCCGTCTATTTGCGAATAACGTTTTTCAAGGTCCGATTGCACGTAAAGTTTTTCCTTGAGAAATTCGAAATTCTCAACGAAATACGGAGGATACAACTTCGAGTACTGGGCTATTGCCGAATTGATTTCACCGATTACGTCGGCGATCTCGCCCTTCAAGTAATTCCCGGGCGACAGGACCAATACTTTACAGTATATTACTTTGAAAATGGCCGGCAGAACCGCCACCGCGTACCGGAACATTACTTCGACGTCGTACGCCGATTGCGGAATCACTTGCAAAATGTCTTTGATCTTCATCCAATTGTGGTCCGTGATGCTGACGTTCACGTCCAGAATCTCGATCGAATGCGGTTCCGACGAACCGACCGACACGAAATTCTCCAAAAGCACTTGATTCAAAGAGCATATCTTCGGCAAATCCAATTGAATGATTTTGTCCAAAGAGACGGAGTCTTTATTTATGCCCTCGGTCAATCGCTCGAGCTCCTCTCCGTCTGTCGGATTCACTTCCATCACGTTCAGAGTACCGCAATTCATCAGCAAATAGGTCTGAACCGTGCGGATGTCCCGAAGCATGCCTCGGAATATCGTCATCGCTTCCGGAGTGTCGACGGCCGTCAACAGATTTCTCGACGTGATTAGGTCGCATTTGTATTTGATCGCCATTAACGGTTTCAGAACGGACGTGTCCGCGTAGTACAACGCGGCGTTCAAAACCTCGCGTATCGCCACGGTTACCTTGGTGACGCGGTCCTCCAGTTTGTGTATGTCGTCCGCGCTCGTCTGGAACGTCCGAAGGAAATGGTCCACGTGAATCAAAGCCCATTCTCCGACGTTGCACGTCATCAACGAATACAGACCGTCCGATTGACCCACGACTGTCTGCGGATCGTTTATCAATATATCGTGGTCGTCGGTCAGCGTTTCTGCGCCCACGGACACGCGAACCTCGACGTTCTTCAACAGGTCGTCGTCCGTGTCGGTAACACTCACTCCGCGTATAATGCTGTCGACCAGTTCTTTTCGCTCGGGAGTGGGATCGTTGTGAACGAACGTGGCCAGAGAAAAGCACAACAGGAGAAACAACGGACAATTATTATTACTCGCGGAAAACATTTTCACTCGAGCCGTGTGTCTTATGAATTCATTTAATACACTGAACTACGCGTACGCTTACGATTTGAATTTAACCTGTTATCGAAACCGTTTTTATTATTTGAAAAGCTGGTCAAATAAAACGTTCGTTTTGCAGCCAGATTTTCAAACAACAATAATTTATTTATCTTCGTGCTTTTTCAGTTGCAAATCTGTAATATATCAACCTGTAGTGGCGTGCACATGGGGGAGGAGGATAGGGTTAATTCCCCAAAATGGCTTTTTTTTTACCTGTGTTATTGTTTTGCTATAAAGTACGAAACATAAAATGTACAAATACCTGTACACACAAATAGTTTGAAATATTTAGTATAATCATGAAAATTGAGATATAAGAAATAAATTATAAATTATTAATTTATGTTATTAATTAATTAATAATTATTAATTATAATTTATACTAAACAATTGATCAATAATCAATTATGAATGATAAAATAGTATAAGTAGTCTGTCCTTTGGTTATAGATCTATCAACAACCGTGGTTACTTAACACATGAGCACAATTTATCTAATTGTAAGTATGACATTTATACGATGTTGAACATGTAATAAAAATTAATAAACTACATTCGTCTAGATTCTAGAAAATGCTTTATTGCGTAAAAAAGAGCTGTTATACTTTTTGTGCTATAAACTATATATTAAAAAAGCATGAAATGAATAAAATAGCA
Organism: Stegophylla sp. TES_Ste_2020; assembly: GCA_025469315.1. NCBI lineage: Eukaryota > Metazoa > Arthropoda > Insecta > Hemiptera > Aphididae > Stegophylla > Stegophylla sp. TES_Ste_2020. The sequence goes on along the minus strand of JAIPRM010012784.1, from coordinate 7,369 downwards.
GCACTTAGTCGATTAAAATATATTTTAGATTCTGAGCGGAACGAAGAAGCTTATAATTTTACAATGACACTTTTTTCTTTTTCTTTCTCTTTCTGTGAACACATTTTCGTATAAAAATACTTGTCCAAAAGTTTCAATCAGTATCTCTATAGGTAAATCCAAAATTACACCCAGATGAAACTTTAAGGAAGTTATTTTTCAAATTTCTCAATAATTTTTATAAAAACCACGAAAATCTGTAGAAAAATAAAAAATATGCTACTATCGGAATTTTTAATAAAATTGAAATATGTTTTTTAACAAAAGCTTAATGAAGCTAGACTATATGTAGGTATATTTTTAAAATTCAACCACCAGTTTCTCATTAAATCATGTGATTTTATTATTTTGAAATTACTAAAATTTTAATTAAAATAATTAATATAAATTAATTATTTTATAATTAATTTTAATTATATTATTTTACACTATTAAAACGTTTGTTTCGTATTAATTGCGCTAAACAAATATTAAGTTGCCTTAAATTAACGATTTAATTTTATATATGCATAAATCATATTATACTTAGGTAATGTCGTCAGAAAAGGGGGTCGTCTCATCAAAATAAATTAATTTGGAAGTGTTTTATATATAGCAATAATATCGTTCAATATTTTCAATAATTCGAAATTTTATCGAATATACTGGAGGGTTAGATTGATGGTTTAGTAGTGATTAATACTTCATAAGTATAAATTATTCTAAAATCTAATGGTATATAAAAACTAACATACATATATTCATAATATGTATATTTAAATACGATCTGCATTGGTGAATTTAATATTTACACAATTCGGGTCATAATAATTTTTCCACCCCCTCCTCCTTACATTTATGAGATCAATCGTGAATCAGAGTATTTTTTTTTTTTTTTTAATAAATATTCCAATTATAAGTACTAATAATATTAATAAAATGGAAACAACAATTTGGATTATATTTTATACAATATTTTTACACAATATAGTTAATATATCAAAAGAATATATAGTAAAAAAAAACAATTGTTTACTTAAAATAAATTTCTACATTTTTGAAAAGCAATAGATTCAATTGTGTTACCAAAATTTATAATTTTTTTTTTTTTTCTTTATCAGCTTTGTTGTTTGTTGCTATTAATTTGATTTTCTCACATGGATGATCTTAATAAGTTTTACTTTTATTATAATTATCAGTTCTGAAGTTATGACTTGAGTGTACTCCACTTAACTTTGCTTTATTTTTACTTTACTTTACTTCACTTTATTTATCTTTACTTTTTTTATCTAATAAATGAAGAATAGGGGAAAAAATATGTTAGAATTTTTTTTTTTTTTACACTCAAAATCACACAAAAATATTTCTTATATTGTCTATCTATGTTTAAATTTTCATAAAAAGTCTGAATTAAAAAATGTTGGTTTCTGAATCTTTTTTGGCCAATTTCGAGAAAATTATTGAGAATTTCGAAAATTACCTCTCCAAAAGCTCTATACTGAGCCAAATCCGGTTTCAAAATGTTGCTTGTTGAAACTTTCGGACAAGTATTTCTATACAAAAAAGTGTTAAAAGGAAAAAAAAAAAAAGATAAATATACATCACAGTAAAAAACACTTCGTTCAGAATCTGAAACGTAAATAAGTGCTTCTTTTGAGGAGGGCAGTTCAATTTTTTCAGAATGCTTGACGCTTAAAAGAATTCTAATGACATGGTTTACTGTAATATAATGTACCTTGGTAGGAAGGTATACCATATTGTTTACCAATGTCCACCACAAAGGAAATTAAGTTTTAAGGGTCCTCTGCAACAGCAGAGCCCAACGCGAGAATTAAATTTGTCATAGGCAATATTTTATAACTGTAGTCTATATGTATTAATTGTTCACAGGCTTGTGGTATTGTACTAATTGTACACCTGAATATTATTTATATATAGTTTTTGTAGAATATTTTAGATAATAAATAAAACGCAATATAATTGAACCATAGTTATTTTTCATACATTTATATATTGGATTGGAACATTTTACTTTCAAATCAATTTTCCACTTTTGTACAAATTATAAGTGCCTACATTTTTTTTTTTTTTTTTTTTTTGGGGGGGTCACTCCTATCTCCCCTAAATTACGTTCCTGAGTCCAATAGGTTATTTTTTAGTTGAATTATATAAGTGTAAATTTGGATCATAGGACTCGCATGTAACGTATTCGGGGGATGAAAATATCCCTTTCCTCCTCCTCAAAAAAAAAAAAAAAAAAACCCAAAATCTTCCTCTGTTTAGAGAGGTGTCCGTCAAGGGAGGTTTCACGCTTAATAGTAATATAATACCTTACGCGACAATATCGCGAACAATACGAGAAAGGGATTTCCCGGCTAAATCGCAACCCTCACCCTTCGCCCTATCCCACAGGAACGGCGGCGGCGTATTATCGTGTCGCTGGCGGGTCTGCCGGCGGCGGCGCGGCGCGCTACGTCCCGTGTACCGGCGCCGACGGCGATCGCGCCGCGAGAAGCCGCGCGCGTTCGCATTCGCGCCTCGACACGTTCAGTGTACCCGGAAAAGCGCGCGGTGCGGTCCCTTCCTCTGCGAACAAATCACAGTGTCCGTCGAACCGTCGTCGTTTCGCGCGCGGTTACTTACTCGTCCGTTTATCGTTTTGCCCTCTCCTCTCGTCCAAAACTCGACTTTGCACCCCTCATTCGGATACCTCGTGTTGTTCGTACTTTGTTCCCGCGTCCCGTCGCCCGTCTTTCGACTGTTGTTCGGTTTCCGTTTAAGACTTTGTTGAAATAATAATAGAAGAAAAAAAAACCACATTTTTAGTAAGTACAAACGTGTGGACAATATTGCTTAAAAATTTACGCGCTGTCGTGTGCTGTTGAACGGCTCAGAGTGAAGCGAGTGGATTTTTGTGCTTTTTAAAATAATGCATTTTTTTTTTTTTTCTACTGGCGAAATTGCGCGTAGAAGAAGGGGCAGATGCCGGTTTCGCGGGGTACATTTACAAAGAGTTTTTCGGTTTTCGAATTGCTCGATATTTTTTACTGCCGATCGCGATCAAACGAAAAAAAAAAACTACCGAAAAACTTAATGAAATACGTATGCGGACTAACCAGAAATTCTCGATTTTAGTAATATTATTTAGTCGTCGTTCCAAAACTTATAATACCAAATATTTCACCGTTTTGTTCATTTAGGTACTTAAAAGGTCATTTTTCGAAATTCTCAACAATTTTTCAAAATTTTGGTAAAACCTACCCGAAATTGGGCAAAACGGCTTTAATACTTATTATTTTTTTTTTTTTTTTTTGACGCAAAATTTATGAAAATTTAAATAAAAATATTTTAAACGAAGGAAAATTTTGAAAATATGAAAAAAAAAATGTCAAACACTTCTAATAATTTTTTTTCTTTTTTCAAATAATAATGTGATATACAATTGGCTAAGTAAAAATATATATTTTTTTTATTAAAATAGTAATCTTTATAATTTTGTAGTAAAATTGTCTTGAATAAAATAAAACTCAACTCAAAATCATTTTATTGGAGAAATGATTTTTTTTTTTAATACAATACATCCACCTAGATCATTATTCCGGTAAAAATATATTTTTCCAACATTTTTCTCACACATTTTTTTATTCTCAACTTTTTTCATAGTTTGGCTCATTGAATATTTTTTTACAAGCTTTTGAAGTTTGTGATACAAATGACTTTTCCAAAAAAAATTGAAGATGGCAGATTTATTCACGTTATTATTTCCTAATATTTCAATTTATTGTTTTTAGGTTGGACAAACTTACTCATAATAAATAGGTCTATTACGTTTACAATTTTTGTAAAATTAATTCAGATAATTTTCAATTATAATACGAGCTTTAAATTTCAAAATAATGCAAAATTAATCATTCTCGCGTATAATGGATAATTCTAGTATACAATAATTTTTCGAGCATACTTTTTATAAAAACAAAAATTATTGTTCTATTTATTTAATAGAAGCTCCGCTTATAATTGTTTTATTTATGATACGAGTACGATTTATATTTATATTTTCTATTATTAAACACATCCACCAAGAGTATCCCACCCGCGGATCGAATACCTATTGCGCGAAATATGTCTGGCTTTTTACTTTTGAGCTTATAAAACTGGAAGCAAGATTTTTCTTTTTTAATTAAAATAAAGATTATTTTGTTTACGTAAAATGTATCCTCCTACTTTATAATAATAATATGTTCAATACATTAATTTATACTCAGTTAATTGCATTGTATCTCAAACTGCTTGACTGGTATTATTCAATTGTCTTATAAACGCTCTAGAAAAAAAAAAGATGTGGCACAAAGTTTATTTTTTTTGGAAAAAAAAACTACTCAGTTACTGAACTTCAAGTGCTTAATGGCACGGCTTAAACTTGAACGATTAATCTTAACGTTTGTAGTTATTATTATTATTATTATTATTATCATTATTATTATTATTACAATTTATTTATTTATTTATCTTTATTATTATTATAATTATTTTTCCAAGAAAGAGAGAGAGAGAGAGAGAGAGATGGCTTATAAAAAATAGAAAAGGGTTAACTTCCAAAACAAAAAAGTTAAAAGAATCAGTTGAGGACTACTCCAATGTGCCAATATACAGACGGGGTTAATCCGCGTCAGACAAAATATTTTACTCGTATCCGTTGACTTCAGGAGTATGTTCAACTGTTTGGTTTTTATTTGCTACTATTTTGATAAAAATAATTAACATATTATGCAGTTAATACACGCACATTTTGGTGTTAAATATTTGAACTTTTAAGTGTGTTAATTTATTTTTTTTACTGTACAGATATAAGTACGAAAAACATTTCTTTGAATATAAAAAAGGAATTTTTCGGTTCGAATAAAAGTGGTTCGAGATTTTATTCCGTAATAAATTAATTGATTTACCCTTAAGTCGAATGTCAAAGTAGATTTAATATATTCAGTTTTGTGAATAATTAAATTGGTAATATAATATTTTAAGTAACGGTGGTGTGATTAGACTAGATTAATGGTGCAGACCCGTAGATCATTCGAAGGTAGCTCGAGATGTTCGGTGGTTTTCTGATGTCATCTTTAATATAACTTGCTCGAGTGTAAAGGGTATCAATGATAGAGCCGTCATAATAATTATATTAAGTTATTAGCGATTCGATTTTATCATCTTAACATTATTGCTAATACAATATTACACTTAACGTAGTTATTTTATTTACAAGGCAAGAAAGTGCAATATTTTCTTCCGGTTCTCTTATCATATTATAACACGTCCTAGGGTATCATATTTGAAAAGTTATTATCTCGCGTCTACCAAACAGTTCGTTCGCGTTCGTAAAGATGCGAAAAACAGTTTAAAATTCGTTTACTAATTGAAAAAAATACATGATTAGTAATTTCAGGTATAACGCAGTGTTTTTATTATTTTTTTTTTTTTTAATTATCTCTTATAATTAGATGCAGGTGCACACACCTTGCGTCTCCGTACCTGGTTTCATTATCTATGGCTTACAATATGAAAAAGAGCAAAATATCACCCAAACGGATCTTCCAGCTTGCATTAGTAGTTTAATTAATACAATTAATCATTAGTCAAAAAATAAATGCTTGCTTTTTCAGTTATTTACTAAATCATATATTTTTAAAATAAAATTTGAATTGAAATGCCAAAATCATTATCTCGAGTTAGGGTCATTCAAATTATGAAAGTTTCTATTGATCCTATTCGAGCATAGTTCACCCCAGAGTTTCAATGGATTTCTATTGTCACTTTCAACGCGATATTTCCAAAACCAATTTTTTAGATTCTGAGTGAAGTGAAAAAGCTAGTGTTATTACAATGATGTTTATTTTTTTTTTCTCTGTACAACTTTTCGTATAGAAATACTTGTTCAAAAGTTTTGATCAATAACTTTTTGAAACCGGATTTGTCTCTAGATTTTACTTTAAAGAGGTCATTTTTTTGAATTTCTCAATTCTTCAATTTTATTGTTGGAAAAAACTACCCAAAATTTGACAAAAACGACTCGAAAACCATCATTTTTTGATCCGAATTTTATTAAAATTTAAACATTGATAGAAAATCCTATAAAAAAGATTTTGGCGCAAGAAAATTTTGAAAATGTGAAAAAAAAATTTGGACATTTTTCGAATACTTTTTTTTTTTCTTATATTATTAACTTCCTTCGTTCAGAATCGTTTTACTGAAGGAATGATTTATCGCTTCTTTAAAATTTAATACGCCCGTCAAGAGAATACCACCCGTCGTGCGAAGTACACCTATCGTGCGAAGTATGTCGGGCTTTTTTTTTTTTTTGAACAATTATTACATTTTAAGTTCGACATTCTTCGACCAGACTATTCGTCGACTAGATCGCAGAATAATTATAATAATTAATAATATATAATAATTGTTTTCACGGTCCATTGATATCTCATTCCGAAGTGGCAACAGAACAGATGCATTTCGCGCTTGAACAAAAAAAAAAAGTCAGACGTTTTTCGCATTCGAGTTTTACCGTGTTGTTTTTAATCCCAAACACCGCCCACGCGGTTCACGTGAAAACATTTCAGTCAATTTTATTCGGTAATTAACGGTTCGCGCGCCACGCGCTAGGTATATAATATGTTTACGCCTGTCTGTCCGCGTGTGTTTGACGTGCGTTTTTAAACCGTCAGACCGCGTGCACTTCGTGTTTACGTTACACGTTTTTTTTTTTTTTTTTTTACAACACGCGATTCCAATGAAATCACAACTATTTTTAAGTCTCCTGCATTTCCGCTTTACGGACTCGCGCCGAATTCCGAGATAATAAAACTATGTTATGTAAATTGACCGAATGCGCACCAGAATGTTTTTAATCGTTTTTAATTCCGTTCGTTTTTCGCACCGTGAAAAATCGTAACTACTCCTCGAAGACGGACGAACAGTGGATTTCGGGCGAATTCCCAACGCGTAAAATATTATGTTTGGTAATTTTTTGTTCGGCCATTGCTGGTATAATAACAATAATAATAATATTATCTCGAACAAAAAATAATAATAATGCGATTGAAACCGGATACATTTGGCACTACGGGTATTCTTTGCTTCCCGGCTGGGATTTGGTGGGAGTTTTAAATTAAAAAAAAAAAACAATAAAATATAATTTCTTCGATAAAACGATTTTGAGTGGAGCTTCAGTTTAGGTGAGAAAAATTTACATAAAACTTTAAATAGAGTTTATTAATACGTCACCTAACAGGCCAATTGGTGTAACCCTAATTTTTTCGAAATTTAGGTTATGATTGAAATTAATTATATAGAAGTAAATACA
>JAIPRM010012783.1:0-11875 GCA_025469315.1 Stegophylla sp. TES_Ste_2020 | reverse complement strand
ATCCGGTTTCAAAAAGTTATTGATCGAAACTTTTGGACAAGTATTTCTATACGAAAAAGTGTTAACAGAAAAAAAAAAATAAAAAAAAAATAAAAAAAAAAAATAAACATCATTGTAAAAACACTAGCTTCTTCACTTTGTTCAGAATCTAAAAAGAGTTGTTTCATCTTAGTGCTAATTTAGTAGAAAGCAGCGAGCAAAAAAAAAAAAAAGAAAATGTGTGTACTTCGCTCGTCGGATGTTCTTTACACCTCGGGTGGGATACTCTTGATACTTTGACGGGCGTATTGAATTTTGAAGAACCATTTTTAGTAATTGGTGGAAGTTTCAAGTTTCTAGCTACATTATTTTTGAATTTATGAGTTAAAAGTCAATTTTAAATTTTACGGAAATTCCTGTAATTGCATATTTTGTCAATTTTTCGACAGATTTTCCACGTTTTTCAAAAAGTATTGAGAAATTGGAAAAATGACCTCTCTATGAAGTAGCATCTGGGTGTTTTTCGGGATCTATAGAGATACTGATTGAAACTTTTGGACAAGTACATTCTATACAAAAAAGTGTTTTTCCAGAAAGAGAAAAAAAAATAAACATCATTGTAAAATCATAAGCTTCTTCACTCCGTTTTTAGAATCTAAAACATCATTTGAAATTTAAGTATTGAAGCAGAAAGCAAAAAAAAAAAGGAAAAATTAAAGTCTTTGAAAAAATTGAAGCAGAGAGGGAAAAAAAAGTAAATATTTTCTTAAAAGGGGAGGAGGATTGTCGGAAAATTGGTACGGTCGTTTTGAATGTGGAATATTGGGACGGTCGTTAAAAACCAGGGTTTCTTAAACTACGAAAAAAAAAACAATTAACAATACACATTAGATAAGCAACTACAGTAACAGCATGGAATAGTAGGGAAGTACCAATCTAATCTACAATAAATAATGACAATGTCGATATCAAATAATAAAGATTGTATGGGTTTCATGCGACTTTCAGTACAACTGCAACGTTCAACATCAATACAAACTACATGAAACTATTCCCAAATAAATTACAATGGAATATGGATACGTTTTTAAATACCATAGGGAAACTATTGGATATAATTAATTATTGTAAACTATTGTGAACACATATTTAATTTTGAATTATTATGTATTATTGTGAACTATTATGATTTTATAATACATATTTTTACTATTATTGCGAACACATATTTAATTTAATTTTGGGCATATTTTTTACCATCATATTATTACTATTGTAAACACATATTTAATTTCGCACTCATTTTTGGAACCAATGAAAATAAAATATTTTATAGTACCAATAATTCCGCTTGTTTCATTTCTTTTGTTCAAAATACAATAACCGTACCAATTTTCCGTTTACCGGGGAGGAGGGCGGCTAAATTACACGCTACGCCACAGCGGGATAAAATCAATTAAAACAATAAAATTACTGTCACATATATACGTTGGCATAAACAGTTTTCATTTTTTCGCGTCTTCGATCTCCGGTTAGCTTTCGTACGTAATAGAGTGAAACAATTAGACCAGTGCGCGATGTGTACGCTAAAATGTAATATATTAATCGACTTGTGAGTATAAATTTTATCACTCACCGTGTTAATAATCGATTTTCAACCGAATTTTCGTAACGAACCGAAAACGTAAAACGTGTCGAAGTTACACGCGCGTGCGCGCAACGTGTAATAATTATTTGTAGGTATTATACTTAAAGTATATTATTATTTATTTATTTTTTTGTTTTTATTAAATTTCGTACGTATATATATATATAATATTATTATGATATAATATTTCTTTAATAAACATATTATAATATTCATAATACGTATGTACACGCGTCGCATTATAATAAATAATTTTGATACGAGTATACGAAAAATTGAATAATAACGCCAACAAAACGTTATACACTCGTTCGCCATCCCAACCAGTTATTGCTGTGACGGAATGCTGCGAAGAACCTTACATAAAATATATACATATAATCGTGAGCTGTTGTGGGTGTAACCCAATTAAGCGAGACCCGCGCGATTACATATTATATTGTGTACACGACGAGGATGTCTATAATGCGCAATGGAAAAGGATAGTAGTAGTAAAGAGACTCCTCTCGATATCTCGGGAAAATAATTAAAAATACACATATTCAATGCGGATGGGAAGTCATAATAATAATAATAATAATATTATAAGAGATGATCATAATATTATTTTCTCGGTTGGTAGGAGAGAGAAGTTATTTCTGAATACATCATCGTATTATAATATTATTATATACGTGTGTATGCGTATACAAAAATAAAAAAAAATAAAAAATAAAAAATCCTTCTACACGCATAATGATTTTACTGTCTTAAGTTAGGTCCGCCGCCGCCCGTCGCCGTGGCGGTTAATAATTCCATGGTTCACTAATTACATGGTGGACGTTGTTTTTTTCTCGAGCCTTCATTGTTATTATATATATCCAACGTTATTAGTTATTATTATGTTACGACGACGACGACGACGACGACGAGTTTGATTGGACTTAATGGCGGCGAATAATAATAAAAAAAAAAATAATAATTAATAAAATAGTATTATTATTTTTATTTTTTTTTTTGCCGTCAAAACGCATTCGGTATGAAACATTTTTTTATTAGTTACTGTAATTATTAGCTCTATAGCCAATGAACTATATTTTCCCAACCCGTAATAATACTAATAATTTTATTATAGTTTTATTTTTTATTTACATTTAGCGATTGACTACACACACGATTAGTTTATTTTTAATGAATCCGAAATTTGATAGGTATCTTTCGTGTTACTAATATTTGTACGAGCTATATCATGAATATCATACGTTTTAAAATTATGTCGAACTAGGACTTAGGATGTCACTTAAAAAACTCATCTGCTATTTTACATATTATTATGCAATCTTTCTTGTATACGAACACACTTGAGGAATTTAAAATCATTTTTAAAGTAACACATTGAATTATTCTAAAGTTAGTCAAAATAATTAAATAAAGTTACGGAATATGTATATATATGTTGGATTTTTTAAATTTGCATAGGATATTGCTTCTGATCTTTGGGTTTAGCTTTTAATACAGAATTATGACTTTGAATGACAAGAGCGATTTCACGTTTTAGTTAGAAGATAAAGTTAGAAGCCTAGGTGTAAGTTGTGCACTCGAATTGCCTTCCAATTTGAAATGTTCTGTTTTTTAATACCTAACGATAATCGATACATAAGAATTAACATAAAATATGTATGTATATCGATTATTTATATTTTTGTTTAACTATATTATTTAGATAGATCAATAATAGGTTGCGCCTTCCTACTATCTATAAAATAACATTACTGGACATTGTGGCTTGTATAAAAAAACATTTGGATTTCAAAAAAAAAAAAATTAAAACAACGCCACAATTTAATTAATCAGACATATCACCGTTTGATTGTATCGATACAGGTTATATTATGTTATAGGAGAGTAAAAAGGTAATAAAAAATGTTTTACTACCTGGAATTTGGGAGCGATTCGTGTGCACCGATAGATTATATAAATTTAGGTAATGCTCATTGTAAATAAATAAATACATTATTTTATAATACTCAAAAAGCATATTTTGTTCTGTTTATTACAATATATAGTTACAATGTTGTCTATGGAGTTTGTTGGTTTAATTAATAATCGACTATTTTAGCATTTAAAAATCTGATTTATTCTGTAGATATATTTATAGATTTTTATTTTATTTTGACCTGATAATCCCAAGAAGTTTAAGAAGATTTTACTACAGACCTCTTTAGTAGTATAAAGTCACCGTTATAGTGTGTCAGTCGCGTGTATCGATAGAATAAGTGTTTTACGATTTCTCCGAATTGTCCATTTGTCGAAATCGAGTAAATAATAAACTTTTAGGTACTTTTTAGGTAACTTTTCAGTTTATTTGTAAATAACAAATATCGGTATATTTGAGGTTTTGAATTTTATCAAAAACTTGTTTCAAGTACTATTTAATTGAAAATTTATTCGATATTAGGAGAAATAAATTGATAATTTTTTGAAAAAAAAAAAAAAAAAAATCGTTATAATATGCAATTTAATGAAGGCATAAAGTATCCTTTTAGTTTTTTTTTCTTTTATGAAAGTCGAGTGAAGCAAACGAATGGAAATTGTTAATCCATGTGTATATCAAGTTTATATTTTTGAAAAATTAAAACAAAACTGAGTATTTTGTTCGTTATTCGTTTACATAGTATTGAGATTTATTTTCAAACGAAATTTCGATTTACTTTTATGCATATATTATTATTATTTGAAAAAATAACGTTCAATATTCGCGTATAGCGAACGATTGTTTACAGGAATATAATAGTTAGACGAGGAACAAACATTATTATTATTATTATTATTATTATTATTATAATATTACAATAACACCGCGGCGGCGGCCGGAGTAGAGTACTAATCGAGTGAGCTTCTCCGCGATAGCCTTATCCCGGCGATAGTCACCCCTCCGTATAAATTAAAAGCCATCATAATGAAAGGGGGTAGTGTGTGTTCAAGGGAAATAATATCCGGCGGCAGGTCGGAATTATAGTTACGTTATATTATAGTAAAAGTACGTATACGTATAGTCGTTGGCTGCGGCTCGTGCGATATGGCATCGCAGGGACCAAAAATTGTGTGTAATACAACACACTTTGTGTAATACGAAATATTGAGTGGTGTGTAGTATAAAATGAAAAAGTGTGTAGGGATTGCATTGTAATAATTGATGTATTTTAATTTTTGTTATTGCAATGTTTTTTTATAATTAATTCAAAAAGTTCGTTGATTTTGTTTAAAAGATTATATCTGTAATAACGTAAAATAATTTATGTTAGATTCCTAGTGTACTCATCTTGTTTTATGCAATTTTCTAGACCAACCTTACCAAATTTTTTGAAATTCTAAGTATATTATTTCAACGGTGATGCCCGGTCGAGCAAAAAAAGTACATTCCCAATTTTACAAGGCACATCCACATATACACTTTGTTATTATAGTCTTACTAGAAACTCAGGCTGAAACGATCACGAAAATTCAATCAATACCGAGTAATTATCATAAAGAAATAAATGTTATCGAAAATCAAAAAATTAACTTCACTATAAAAGCGTATCAGGAATACTCTGAATTTAAGAATGCTGACAACTTACTTAAATACTTATTAAAAGTAGGAAATAAATATTTTGGGAAAAAATTTTTCCTTTTTTGTTTTTTACATGTTTTCAGTATTTATGATAACAAATTTTAATTGTAATACATATAGGAAACTAATTGACCCAGCAAACGCTGTCTTAATGGAATAATATTATGTGATTAAAAACCAATAAAATATTTTTATTTTCAAATGTACTTTATTTTTAATAATATTAAGTGGCGACGTCTCACTCTTTTTAGTACTCAATCGGGTTACAGGCTATTATTTCGAAAATTGTATTTATTAATGTTGTTTTTTGGGGGTGGGGTGAGGTGGAGGGACGTCATACATGTAATTAAAGTTTTTTTTTTTTTTGATAAAGTAATAAGTGTTGGAGACAAAGATCGAAAATATAGGCAATATACTAAGCACAAAGTGTGTAGTACGAGAATATTCAGATATTTTAGGCTCTGTGGCATCGTATAAGTGTACTTAAGGTGCGGTATGTGTGTGTGTGTGTTTTTGTAAAATATTTTACGTAAACATTTTTAACTCGGTAAGTATATTATTGTTAACTCACTCCGATGCGTACGAGAGAAGAAACCTTGGCGGTTTTCTACCCGTGTCGTCGTCGTCGTCGGTAATGGCGTTTATCTGTTATGCAAATGAAACGGTCTGGCGGCGGCTGCGGACAACGGTCACAAATCAAGTGTGGCTTTGTGATGATTTATATTACGTATTATTATTCCGTGAATCGGGTAAAACAGCGGTTCCCAAACTTTTTGTTCAGCGGTGCCTTTTTTTGGATAAAATTCATTCGCGGCGCCTCCTGCCCTCAAAAAGATTATTGTTTTTTTTTAAAAGCTAAAAATGAAGGTTATCAACTTAATTATAACAAGAAAATTTTCAAATTTTTAAAAATAAAAAAAAAAAATTGAAAAAAATATATAAACGTAAATAACGTAATTAATGACTAATTGTACGACGGTTGCTTAACAATGTCAGGTTTTATTATGGACAACTAGAGTCGGAGGTTATGGTCGGCAATGAGATGGTTGCAGTATTTAGTGCTAGCAGCAGTGTAAGCTGAAAATTCCGACTCGCATAAATAAATTTTGACGGAGGCTGTCATTCACCAATGACATTTTGCTTAAACCTTATTATTTTTCAAATTTAACCGTAATTCTACGTACGAATTGCTATTGGAGGAAAATTTTATCATTAGGTTTGAAGTTAAGTGGATCAAATCAGATTGTAATCAACTGCATCTAGCTGTATAAGCTTAAGAGTTTGTACTATCTAAGAAGGGATAGCGTTCACATTATTTTAACAAAACCACTCAAGCTGAGGAGGGGGGGGAGGCGCCAAAAAATAATCACATTAAATTGTAAATACACATTTTTTTTTTTGTGCCACGGTACCCTTGAAAAGTGCTTGCAGTACCCTTAGGGCACCGTAGTGTATAGTTTGGGAACCACTGGGGTAAATATGCGAAACGGTGGCGGCGGTGTGGAGTTAATTTTTTTTTTTGTTTTTTTTTTACTGTTCTTGACGACTAAGGACAATTTTCGATTCTTTTCTTCCCCGCAAGCGCGCGTTAGGGGATCGTAAAATTTTATTTCGCCATTCCCCGGTTTTATTATGTCTATCGGCGGCGGCGGTGGTGGTGGTGTATACGTTTAATGACCTCTGCGACACGGCGTTAACCGTTAACCGAAACGGGGACGGGGGAGGGGGGGAAACGAAAGTCAACAAGATTTAAGTAAACACACACACACACACACACACACACAATAGCCGCGCGTGAATTTATCCCTGGACCGCGTAAGAGGAAACGGCCGGTTGTTGTTTTTTCACTTCAAACGAATTGCCGCCGCCGCCGCACGTTTTTCGACCGTTCTATATACTGTTATTATGAGTGTGCACCTCTCCCTTCTTCATGTCCACGGATAAAGCACGCGCGCAAAGTCAATCGAACGATTGCCTTCGCCGAATAATGCGCGCGTTGTGCGGCGAAAAGTGCGCTTTAGGAAATAATCCACTGAGTCGTCCTCTTCGTCCGTTGTGTTTCACATCTGATTTTAGATTACGGGCGAACCGAAGATATGCTGGCTACCCCAAGTGGTGGTGGTGGTGGTGGTGGTCTTACGATGATGATTATTTTTTATTTTCACCGGTGGTAAAATGCTTTTTCGTACACAGTAAAATACACTGTTTTTGCTCGGTAACGCCTTTAGATAAAATTATAATATAGCAAAACGATGGAGAATAAAGTGTTTTAGTTTTGAGGTGTCTGTCGCGTGAAACGCGAATCGTAATCTAAGAACAGCAAAAAAACAAAAAAAAAGTGTGCACTTCGATCGTCGGGGAGTTCTTCGCACGTCGAGTGGGATTCTCTTGACGGGTGTATTGAATTTTAAAGAAACGATAAATCGTTTCTCCAATAAAACGATTCTGAACGAACAAAGTTAATAATATAAGAAAAAAAAATGCAAAAAAAAATCGGAGTGCCGGGTTGGAATCGATCCCCGGTACTGTCGCGTGCTAGGCCGGTTGCTTTGCCATTACGCCACAAAACATTACTTGACATAGTAGGTGAAATAGTAGGTACTTAGTATAATAACCGAAAATATTAAATTTTCAAAATAGAGTAAAATAGTTAGAAAACTATTGTTGCACGTGAATTTTTCGTTCACACCATCGTATTCAGCGTCGAAAAGTACATAAGATGCAACATTATCAACCTTCAGCAACCACGTGTTATCTATAGATATTTCCTAATATTTGTCTGTATTTCCTCCGATTTTTTTTCAATCAAACCCTTGTAAAATTTTTAATTCCTTGTCCATAAGAAATTTTATTGCACCGAAAATATTTGCAATGAAATTCTCTATCTAGGCACCAAATTTCAAAACAATCAGTTGGGCCAATTTTCTTATATATACGTTAAAGTACGTAATTTTAGGTAAAACTAACGAATTTCGTCGAAATTATAACTTCAAACGGGTATAAAAAAAAAGGTTAACAAACGATTTTTGAGATTTTTTCAGATCAATTAGTCAGAATGTTAGTGAGATCATATTAAATTTTCAAGTCTTAATATCAAAAATTTTATTACATAAAAACTAACAAAAAATGAGAAATTTCCGAAATTTTCAAAATTCCGTACTTAACTCAAAATCGGTCGAATCTTTTTGAAATTTTTATGAAATATTCTCGTGACTATTTTTAGTGGTTGGTGAAAATTTCAAGTCCCTAGCTGTATTATTTTAAAAGTTTTCGACAGTTTTTCCCCGTTTTTGGAAAAAGTATTGAGAAATTGAAAAAATGACCTCTTCAAAGTACCATCTGGGTGTGATTTCGGTTCTGTACAGATACACTCTTGGACAAGTATTACTATACGAAACATTGTTTACAGAAAGAGATAAAATAATAAAAATAAACATCGTTATAAAAAACACTAGCTTCTTCACTTCGTTCAGAATCTAAAATATATGGCATTTAGGGCGATCCGGGCCCTAATAATAATTCGAATCGTTATCGAGTAACGTGTAGTCTACCATCGGTCGGTCAGTCCAGCTGCAGCGTGTGCCGCCCCCATTCATTCGGCGGTGAACGCCCGAACAAAAGGTGTTGAGGCACGCGCGTGCAAGCGTCCCGGTCGGCGTCGTCGTCATCGACGGTGACGACAACAACGGCGACGACGACGACGACGACGACGAGGGCACACAAAACGAACGGACGATTTGTCGTTTCGACGGCGGCGGTGGCTGCGACGTGATCCGCCGGCAGAACACGTCGCGCTGCTCGCACGCGACGAAGGCTGCGACCGAGTTGAATGTTAATTCGTGTGGGGGGAGGAGGGGGCCGGTGGTGGTGGTGGTGGTGGTCTAGTACCGTAGCTGCTGCGGGTGTGTATCGGTTTCTTTCTTTTTTATTTATTTTTTATTTTTATTATTATTATTATTATTTTTTTTTTCCGTTTCCAACGTAAACACGAATGCGTTCGACGGAGCCTAGGTCAGGGGCATATTTGGCATGCCGATCGGCTGCGGCGACGACACGATCACGCACGCGCGTATGAAAACCCAAACGTGACCCGCGACCGGAGAGAGCTAAACGTCCTACGCCGCGTCACGTACGCGCTCAGTATTTGTTGTCGTACACGGGTTTTTTTTTTTTTTTTTCTACTTCCTATCACTGCTTGTGTCATTTCCGGTTTTTTTTCCCCTTTGTTTTTCCATACACGTCCGACACCCAAAACTACGTATAATAATATTATGTGATCAGCTGTACCCGGCAAGTTTATTATTCACTGCAGGTGCGGATCCAGAAATCATCAATAGGGGGTGCTCAATCAATAGAACTGAATACTAATAGCAACTAACTACTATAGTAGTTAACACATTAATATAAATCTCTATGTAAAATAAATTATACATTTATATCTCTGTTAGAAAAAAAAAAAAAACATTTAATAAATTATCCACTTCATTTGTTTTATTTACTATAACAATCTACTCAGTTTATTTTACACTTTACATTCCGAGTGGGGTGAAGAAGCTAGTGTTTTTAAAATTATGTTTATTTTATTTTTTCATATAGAAATTCTTGTTCATAAGTCTCGACCATCAACTTTATGAATCAGAATTTTTTCAAATCTTCAAAAGTTTGTTCAAAATTTTGGAAAAATGTTGATAAAAACGCCTTTAAAGTTTAAAACGATTTATCGTTTCTTTAAAATGTAATACACCAACTAATCCCATTTAATGGTCGAACAAAACCCATGGTGAGAAAACTTTACAGCAGCTTTTTTATAGTAAATTTATCTACCTACACTTTATTGTATTTCAATTTCACCCAAGTGTGGTTAGCGATTGCGTGAAAAATTTCATATTTTTTAGTCAATTAATAACTTCATATAATTTTGTGTAGTGTGATTAATGTGACAGGGGGTGCCCGAGCACCCCCTCTGAATCCGCGCTTGTTATTCAGGGTTGCTATACATAATTGAGATTTCGAAAATTCCTTGATTTTCCAGTTATTTTAAATAACATTTTTAGATTCTGAACGAAGGGAAGAAACTACTGTTCTTATAATGATGTTTATTTTATTTTATTTTTCTGTGTACAACTTTTCGTATGGAAATACTTGTCCAAAAGTTTCGATCAGCAACTTTTTGAAACCGGATTCACCTCTAGATGGTACTTTAGAGAGGTCATTTTTTTAATTTCTCAATTCTTCAATTTTTTGGAAAAAAACTATACAAAATTTGACAAAAACGACTTGGAAACCATCATTTTTTGATCCGAACTATATGAAAATTTAAACATAGATAGAAACTAATATAAGGAAGATTTTGACGCGAAGAAAATTTTGAAAACGTGAAAAAAAAATTTAGGACATTTTTCTAACATTTTTTTTCTCATTTATTTTTTATATTATTAACTTCCCTCGTTCAGAATCGTTTTATTGAAGAAATGATTTATCGTTTCTTTAAAATTCAATACACCCGTCAAGAGAATCCTATCCGACGTGCGAAGAACACCCATCGTGCGAATTATGTCCGGCTTTTTTTTCTAACACTTTTGTTTCTCATAATCTTTTTTTTTTATTTTCCTTCATTAATAAAGAAATATTAAATTGACCGAGTATTAATTTTTTTTTTTTTTATTATCATAACTTAAGTTGTTATTTCTTTGTGTTTTAGCCCTTATAAATCTAAACCCTAGTTATCATTAATGAACCATAAACTCATTTTCTTTTATTGCTACTTAATAGTATTAACTACTTAAATACGCACTACTTATAAGTTATGAATTCCGCTTATAAGACACACTTAGAATTAGTGCAAAGTGAGTTTTATAACTTTATAGGTGAAGTGGAAAAGAAACGATTTAAATTAATAATCAACCTTAATTATACATATTCAGTGAAAAAAAAAATTTGGATATTTTTCTAACACTTTTTTTTCTCATTAATTATTTTTTCCTTTTTTTTATTATTTATTAAATAAAAAAAAAAGTAAAGTAAAGTATAGACAAGAAAGCCGAACATACTTCGCACCACGGGTATTCTTCGCTCTTCGGGTCAGATATACTTGGTGAGTGTGTTGAAAATGACGGCTATTATTGTTCTCTATAATATAATCAACTTCTTTCGTTAAGAATCGTCTTGTTGAAGAAATTATTTATCGTTTCTTTAAAATTCTACACACCCATCAAGAGTATCTGACACCCAAATAGTGAAATATCCATTGTGCGAAGTAAGTCCGACTTTCTTGTCTATATTTTTTTTTAATAACATATTATAATAATCGATCAAGATTAGAAACTATACAGGCATACTTGATTTTTGATCGATTACGACGACGAAGACGATTATATTTTATCCAATTAGGAGAAATTAATTATTATGTAGGTTTTCTATTATGAAGTTAATTATAAACAATAGGCAGGTGTATAGATATTAAAGGAAAAAAAAATTAAATATTCATACAATCTTTAATGGAATTTATAGCTTTTAATGTTTTCCATTTAGTAAAACTTAAATCCACTACTTTTTAGATTCTGAACAAAGTGAAGAAGCTAGTGTTTTTACAATGATGTTTATTATTTTTTTTTTTTATTTTTTTATTTTTTTTTTTTTTTTTTTTTTTTTATGTT